>JAOEHY010036063.1:0-53686 GCA_025447955.1 Psilopsiagon aurifrons
AGAAAAAAAACCCCAAGAGCTGCAAACAGGAGTTTAAAAGTAATCTGAAGAGCTAGATCAGTACCTCAGAAATGATCTTGGGTTAACACAACTGTCTTGATCCTTTGTTTTTCTGTAGTTTAGACAGGATTATAAGTAAAAAAACTTTGTTAATACTAGCAGACTGCTACTCCAAGCATTTCCAGCACAAATGGAATAAGAAAGACCTACAGAAAGATGCCCTGTTTCTTGAACGGTGATCCAAGGACTAGGACATGGGCCTGTGTGCTCTGTTGATGATTCTGTTTAAAACCAACTCAGCAGAACAGCCTATTTAGCACTTGAAACCATTTATTTATTTATACTTCTGGGGCCTTAGCAAAGGGCTGTTGAATACAATGCAACTCCCACATCATGCTCTGACACTATTACAGGCACTCTAACTACAGTCACCCCATTTATACTTCCTGTTGCACCCTGCAGTGTTTAGGACATAAAAGTGCTTACCTGGTCTACATGCCATGGCAATAAACCTAATTTCAGGAGCAGGATGCAATGCTCTGTGATATGTACACAGAATACTGATTTATTTGAACATAACCCCAGTGTACAGTTAAAACCATGAGTCTCTTCCCACGTCATGACACCAGCTTGCCTTATATACCTAACTGTATCATGTTAAGTATTTTTACTGAGCTCAAATGCAAAGTGAGTCAACCTGTAGAAAGTTGTGGCTACCTTGAGTCCTAAATGTATTTCTCCAGAAGTACTTCTTGAGTTTAATAAAGGGTAAATAAGTGTTAAGAACAAGACTAGAAATATACTACCTTAATCAATATATAAGGTTCAGTTGAGTTCAGAGCTCAAAAGCAATCCAATACCTACCACTAAGTCATTTCCTGACTTAAAATTCTCAGCAAAGTTTTCCCAGATTTCATTTAAAATACTAATTTTATTTGGAACAATCCCAGGATTTGCAGCGCTGCCTCTCCCTCATGTTTATTGAGACACTTCCAAACAGTCACAGGCTCTATTCCAGTCACCCTTACCCAGGTCAGTTCAGCTATATCACACTCAAGGGGAAATTTCCATTTCCTCTGACCATCTCCAAGTCTGTTGGGAAGGCATAACTACCCTGGAATACCTAGACATTGAAAGCAGGGCCTAGCTCACCAATTTTCTTCCCTCCTTGCTCACAAAAATAACTCTTACTGCTCTTCATGTCACTTTGCAGAGACTAAGTATTCACTAAGGTTTGCAGGGTGTGAATGGGTTGAGATTCAGGCGTGTTCAGTGCTACTTGGCCACTGCTTCAAGTTAACTGCCTCAAAAGACAATTTTCCATGTTCGAGTCTGGCTCTGCATTGTTGTTTTGCATTCAAAGGAGTTAGGGAGAGGCAGCTTTGACACTTAGTTAACATACACTAAAAATAAATACCAAAAAATCCCCTTTTACCTTGCTCCTTGATGTGAAAACAGGGTTTGTAAACAACAGCTTGCAGCTTTCATTTACCGTCCTCATAAATACAGAGCAACATAGCCATTGATTGCTACTTGATGCCATACAGAGTTAGAAGTTCATGCTACTACAGAGCACTAGCTTCTGAGAGGGTACTTACCACTGAAGGGCATTTCCTTCATGTCTGCTCCAGGCAAAGAGTCTGCAACTCTTCATAGAAGAACAGCATTTCCCACATGAAAGAGGCTCTAATGTGGGTGTTGACACAATGGGAAACCCTGAAAAGAGAAAAAAAAATGCTTCAAGAGCCCATACAGCAACCAGAGGAGTCAATCTGTCTTAAAACTTGTTATTTCCTGACTCATGTTTCTAATTGACTCATAAAAAGTCTCAAGGAGCACAAGCAAACCAGTAGACTTGAGTAGGCATCGATGAAAGGGTTTCTTACCTTCGAGAAATTACTTTCAGCAGAGCAATTAGAAGAACAGAAACAAACACAACCTTTCCTGCTTTGAGTCACATGTGAGCCAGCCTGATCCTGCTCCTACTTCTGTCCTTGGAAACTACTGGAGTTAGTATTCAAACAGTACTAGCAGCATTAAAACTGCCAGGGGGAGGCAAGGGAGCAACTAAGCACCTAAAAGCAATATAGTAGCAAGGTCCAAAGGCTTGCATTCAGCTCTGGGGGTTTGTTCCAGTCTGACTGGTCAGGCCAGCAGCTGAACTTCACAGTAGCCCACACAGCCTGATCATCCTCCACTATAAATAATTTCCACCTCAAAAATCTGAGAGCAATTACCAAAATGAGCACTTTCCACAGCCTCCTTCTGGAACAAGATAATAGTGCTGGGACATAATATGCAATAGGATGTTGAAAATTTGTCTGAACAGAAACATTCAATCAATGAAAATGGAGAATGCAAAAGGGAACCAATACCATAATAAATACAGAGAGATTTTCACCTTCTTTAGCATGACTTCTTATATGCTGCAAGGATTTCCCCCCACTCCATGTAAACAGTGGAGCTGTTTTCCCTCACTCTATCAAAGCAGAGCCCACAGCAACAAAGCTGGCAGACCCTAGACGTTCTACAGTAGAAATACAGCCTTTATAGAACTGATGACCAGCTGAAGGCAACCCAAAAACTCAAGCCTCATCATCTCCCTCCATCTGATGGAGAACCCTGCTTAGTTCATTATCTCCCTTTTCCTAATCTGTGGGGCCTGGCAACACAAAGGACATGGATCTGTTTCCCTTTTCGCCAGTGCTGAGGTGCCCAGCTCAATTTGAGATGATAGAATTCAGAGCCTATGCAGGGGATGCTGTTATTCACCTGCTCGCTACATCCTGAGAACCCCTCCCCTAATCACCCCCTTCTTGCTCTGCTCTGTGTCCTGCAGGTGATGAAAGAGCTCCCGGCTGCTAGGGAGAGGATGCAGGAGCTGATGGTTTTACAGCTTGATCTGGGAGTGCAGTTGAATGTTGCCTGCAAAGGCCTGGGCACGGTAGGGAGATGAGGGGATGCTGTGACTAGTGCCTCACCTGCTGCAGGGGGTTAAAGGTCTGTGGCAAGGACATGGTTAAGCTAGGTAAAGGGTGGAGGGAGCTGAGGTGCAAGGCCATCCTCCTTGCAGTGTCAGTCAGAAGCTATGGGTCTGGCAGAGTGATGAGCAGCAGGAGACACATCCAAGGCCAGGGGACAGCATGGCATGAGCTGCCTTGGCCAAGGAGTACCATCCTCAAAGTGGAAGGCTGGGATAGGTGTATGGTAATCATCATCTGTACAGTCAAACTGCCAACAGACCACAGCAACCTTGTGCTGCCCCAAAACATTGGCTGCTGCTGAGCACTGACAGTGGCACCTCTCATTTAGCCTTATGGCTGTGGGGTAATGGGGGGCTTCCTGTTCCCTGTCTCCCACTGTGCCACCCAATGGGGTGGCAGGGGCACGGGCAGTTGTGCCCAGCTGTGCACCCAGCAGACAGTGCTGGCAAGTGTGAGAGTGAGGATGGGCCAATGAGCAGAGGAAGCCCCAGTTTAAAGTTTGGCATCATAAATAACCAAACCTCAAGTAAGGATCAAAGAGGAGAAGAAAAATGGATCTGTGATCAGGTCTGATTTGTTTGAAAGTTTCCCTCTGCACATGTTTTTCAAAATACAGCATTTCTGAATAGGCCTTGTGTATACTGGGGGTGAGGGAGGGAAGAGAGCTGGGAAACCAAGTGGAAGAGAAAAATGCTTCAGCTGACAATGACTGAGAGGGAGAGAACGGCACGGTAACATGCCATCCATCTACCAGGCAAGAATCGTTATTTACGGTTCAGTCATTTGGTTCTAAATTCTAAATGTCATCTAAAGTGCTTTTTGAATTCATCAGTTGAAAAGATATTTACTAAGAAGCAAAACATTGTGTTATTACTCAGTGGCACTGAGGGCTGCGGAATGGTAGGCAGCATCATCGGGTGGTGGAGCAAGAAGCCAGCTAAACTGGAAATCACTTGCTATTCAGAGGCTGCCCTGCAGGTACAGTGCTTGTTGGCCCTTGAAGCTTCCCACAGCTACATCTCAAGAAAGTGCTCATCCTTTCTAGAAAGTACCTCACAGATTTCAGTCAGGCAGGAGGAAAGAAGGAACATACCTTGTTTGCTGCTTCACACCAACCTTGGTACCAGTCATGGCCAATTCACTAACCTGAGCACAAGGGAAATCCCAAGAACACACACTAACACACAGGGGTATGAACTGGATGACTGGATTTTTACATGACCCTGTGGCACTCTCTTAAGCAACAATAAAATCTCTACCACAGTATTTGATTAGTAATTAGAAATCAGGCCTGAAAGAAGACACAAAACTGTTTATATCCACTGCAAATGGGGAGGCTGACCATCAGGGTGCTGAGGTTTCCTGGGACCTCTGCTGGCCCACAAACCTGGCACGGTCCCATTAGCATAATCAGTCTTGTACTAATGTCTTCTACTCACAGAGTAATTTCTTTACTAGCAAACCCAAGCATATCCTCAAGGTATTTAAGCTATGCATTGTGTGACAGTAATAGCTTTGTAATGGTGTTCATTTATCATCCATTTTAAACACCGTTACTCTGCCCGCTGACCCATCTCCAATGGCTCCACTCCTCATCAGACACAAACATTGATGAGAAGTTTCAGAAAGGCACTTTGGGAAAAAAAATGTAGTGCAGGGGAAGAACTAAAATGAAAACTTCCCAGGCAGATGTTCACAGCTTATTGATGGGTCTGGGCCATATGAGGTGGAATCTGGGCTGACTCAGACCTGACATTTGATGCCTCGCTCAGAGGATAGCATCAGAAACTTTGTGGAAATTATTTTATTCCTTTCTTCTGTCCATGGAGACTGTCAAACACAAAAAACAGCAAGGAGCTTTCAAGAGATCTGGGCCACAGCGAACACCATGGAGGAGAGCTGTAAGTGGTACCACAGTGATTCTTTCTCCATTTTGCCTGGTTAACCTGTCTCTGCTGCTCCCATTAAAAGCCCACCGGCATAAGGAAAGACCCCCACAGGAAAAGCATAAAGCCATACCGGAAAGACCCCTACAGAAAAAGCAGGTTTCTGTGGTTGAGCTTTATTTTTTCCCCTAACTACAGATACAAAATTTTAGTTCTACTTTGGCTCTGGGTCTGCATAAAAGATGATTCCAATTTTATTTGAACCACTTCACTCAAGGAATAATAGAATTATAGGGATTATCCTCAGCACTTCGTGGAATCAAAGCTCTATTCAAATACTAAGCAAAACTCGGAGAAGATAGCTTGAGTATTATTATCCTCATTTTCCAGAACAAGGATGAGAAGACATGACTCGAGAGCACAGGGCTTCTTCCCAGGAGGATTTATGTTGGAATCACATAGCTCAGGGCTAGCTTGGGGACTCCCTTTTTCCTGGCGTCCTGGACTGAATGCTGTGGTTAGAGCCCAGCGCTGTGCCTGGCCCAATGCTCCCTCCTTACCTCTACCACACTGCTGCTTGAAGCACTTCCCTGCCAACTGCAGCGTTTGTCAGTACTTATGAATAAAGAACAACTATTATATGTCTGCATCACAGACTGTGGCTGCTCTCTGAACTAGTCCATCCAGAATGAGCTTTACTCAGCATTCTGAAGCCCAGCTGAGGTTAGGGTCCCTGCGGCAGGCATAGCAGATGTAATGACACAGCCCAAATTGCTAAGGCAAACAGGCAAAGGATAGAGGACGTTATCCTCTACTGCACGATGTAAGGTCACAGAACGATCAGTAACATGCCCAAGGAATTTCTCTACCATTGTTACCAGGCCCAGTCTTTTACCAGCAAGACCAAACTGTCACTAGTTTAATGACTGGACATTTGGGCATATAGAATGACTTTCTTGTTGGCACATTATGTGTGCTTAAGGCACTGCCAAGTCACCTCCTTTAGCAAAAGAAACATTCAATGCAGCTCAGGAACTGCAGGTAATGGTGATATGGAGTAAACAAGTGATGATCACAAAGAAGGAGGGAGGAAATAGAAGCTGGCCATACTGCTGTACTGTGTTCACTTAAATAGTACTCTTGAACAAACAAGTTTCTGAAACTAGAAAGCAGGGACTCCAATTTTCCAGACTGAACTGCACAAGATCATATATATTAAGGAAGATAAAGAAATATAGCTGAAAGCCAAATACAGGTTACAGTGGCTGGAGATCATCTTCAGGAGATGAAATATTCCTTAAATGACAAAGACGATAATTCACAAGAATGAGTCTCCAGTGAATTATGGGACTCCTCTTCCAGTACGTTAGCAGAAATACGATTCTAAAATTTAACGCACTCATTCATCACTGATTCTGCTTAAATAGATTTATGGATATATACATATTTTACTATTCTTTATATTTTTATAAGCCTGACATTTTAGTTCACCTATAAGTGATAGTGGGTCTTGAAATGCACAGAAAAGGAAAATTATACCCTTTCCCCAACTGCCTTCCCTCCTGCCCTCACATATTATTGGCATAGAAAGTAATTTTAAGCTCAAGGACCAACAGAGCTGACAAAAACATAAAAAGAGGTACAAAGGAAGCTTGAAGTTATTACAGCACTTTAGGGATGGAAGAAATGGAGAATACCAATAGATTAACCTTGGAGCCCTGTGACAACTTTCCAAACCCAAGCAACAGTCATTAAGGGAAGTTGATACAATGGGCTGTGATTGAGCAAGTTATCTAAAATCAAGTACCCAGCTTCAGAAGTTGTATCATTAACTTCAGTGCTGAATATTCATGTGCATAAAGTTACAAGATCTTACTAGATCACATTATAGACTAATATGGCTTTTCTCATGCTGGATAAATCTTTGACCTTTTAACAGTTTTCCCTGACACAAAATACTCATTGGATGTCCAAATATTCATTCTTCTGTCCTAAACTGAGGGCACCTTTTCTGTCATTTCTAGTCTTCTCTCTGACCTGCTTCTTTATTTTATTCACTGATCATATGTAATCTCCTGTTTGCAAGGAAAAAGAAGGAAAGGAACCAGTCCTAGTTTGATAGCCTAGTTCCCAGTGCACAGTGCTCCATGCACCTGCACAGGAACTAACCCACTGTGACCCTGTGGCCAAAGACTGCATTTCACAGATGAGAAAGAATCTCAGTACAATGCTGTTTCTGTAAACTGAGGATGGGCAATTGTCTGGCATGGAAAGACCATGTTAGTGAAGGAAAGACTGCCATAGGATTTCATGCTCCATTAGGCACATGAGCAATATTCCCTCTGAAGGCGACAGCTCTGGATTTGATTACATCCAGTTTGGCTGCGGGCTCTTGTTGGAAGAAGTGGTCCTGTTGTTCCTTGTCTCCTGTTCCTGTCACATGCGTTGGCAACCTCCCTTGCCTCAGGTTGTGCAGTGCACGGCTCCAGCTCACTGAGCTCATAGAAAGTAAAGCACCAGAATAAAACCAAGATTTTCTTCCAGCTTTCCTTTTTCTGAACCGGCTGCATCTGGTCACACAACTACTGCAGTAGCAGATGCAGAGCACGGAGTGGGAGGCTCAAACCTCCCACCCTCACTCACCTGATGCAGCCTTCTACACTTACATGGGGTTCAACATACAAATGCCAAAAGTCCCAACAGCAGGGAGACATTTGTCCAGAAGTCACACTCTCTGAGTCATTACCAAGAAGTTCTTCCCTGTGAGGGTGCTGAGGCACTGGCACAGGGTGCTCAGAGAAGCTGTGGCTGCCCCATCCCTGGCAGTGCTCAAGGCCAGGTTGGATTGGGCTTGAATCAACCTGCTCGAGTGGAAGGTGTACCTGCCCGTGGCAGGGGTTGGAACTGGATGAGCTTTAAGGTCCCTCTCAAGCAAAACCATTCTGTGATTCTATGATACACTACAGTCAGATCAGCAGGTCATTTATGAAGCACTGAGCACATTTCCTAAGTTTTGAGTGCATAAGTGCATAAACTTCACCTTTAATGTACATATGCAGTATTTGTAAAGTTCCTGGGTTTGCTTTCAAATTAAGGTAGTTTCCATGTGGACACAAACGTACTCAGCCTGCACCACCAAACCTATGTGGATTTTTGGGCATATGCTCTTAAGCAGTTTTCACACACATGCAAACACACACTACTAACAAGAAGGTCAGTACTTCTTTTGGTGTCGGTCAGATAATATCCTTCTGCCCCCTCCATGCATACCCTTCTCACCCAAAGAGCTATCCCTAAACCACACAAATAGAAATGTAACTGCACCAACTGTATCAACAGAAAGCTATATCCATCACTGCTTTCTGCTGAAAACCTTTATTGCTAGATATATCGTCAGCTACAGCTCACAATCGGCAGGAAGATTTGCTTGGCTGTATCTGTATTGATATTTATAAAGTTTGAGGCACACGCTAAACCAGATCAAGTGCATGATTTTCTTTATTGAAAAGTTACTGGGAATGGAAGTTGGCAGAAGAATGCACTGTCAAAAATGAAAAAAAAAAAGCGCCCCTAATGTTAAATCAATGATTCATTTACTCTCTTCATGATTAATTGCAAAGTATTTGGAACTCTAATGACTTCTGTGGATGCAATATCATTTAATCAAAAGGAAAAAAGATCCAATCCTCATGGAGATACTGATTTTTCTCCTATGTCAGTAAACAAGAAGATGTTTCCACTACTCCAGGCTCTTGGGAGAGCCACCAGAATCAATATGGAAGGCTGGACACCTCAACACAGGAAATTCAAGGCTGTTTTTCTTTCAGAAGGGTGGCTCTGCCTTTTTGCTGGTGCACGAGTAATGCATGACCAAAACAATGCCTTGATTAACACTCAAGTGCTGGCAAGAGGTGGCCTCTCTCTGAAGCATTCCAGATTCAAAGGGAATCCCAGATGCTCAGCTCTTGTAACAGCTAGTTGAAAAAAGACCACAACCCAGCAGGTGCCTCCAGTAGTCTGCAGACTGACACTGAGCTTAGGCTACCGCTACAGCTGCTGTTGTCCCCCCTGTGGATCTTCCTTTCCAAGAGCTGGGTTACATCGAGCCCGTGTAAAGCACTATCATGGCCAGGGGAGGACTTCCAGGGCTACAGGCGCTTCCAGATGTGGAGAAATCTCTGAAAACACCAGGCCACTGTATACATTTTGCCCATACGCTATACTATACTATACTGATCCCTAGCATTGCTCACTCAGGTCGCTGTCTGCACAGCACTGCTTTGCTCTGTTTCAGCGTGTGAGCCATGAGATCACAAAGTCTCTTCTCCAGGAACCCATTTTCACTGACCACCCAGAAGCCCACGATACAACACCTCCATTCCTGCTATGATGCACTGGGGATCCACAGGATCCTCACTGCTCTTGCTGAACTGCAGCGAGCTGCAAAGGCAAGTCAAAACAGGGTGACTGAGCCCCAGCCTGGCTGCTGTGCTTGTGGTGGGCAGTGTGCCAGCGTCAGGCCAGCAGGCAGCCGCAGGCTCTGTCCCTCCTGCACTGCCCTGTGCTGTACAGAGCTGGCAGCTACACATGGGTTTCTGTCCTCACAGCAGGGCAAAGCCCTAGCTAGCATCAATGAGAAGAGGGGAAAGCAGGAAGCTTAAGGAATGCTTAAAGCACATTTAATCAGGCTTTTTGAGACACATTTAACCCTTAACATGTAAATGACTGAAAAGCTAATCCATTAAGGTACTCTTCTGCCCTTCTGCAGTGTGACTGCACTACCACAAATTCAGAGTGGTTTTGCTGGCAGAGGGCTGTAGAAAGGGAGGCATACACAGAAAGCATCCATGATGCTTTCTCCATCCCTCCATCCATGATGCTTTCTCATCATCTGCAATGATTTTGCCTTGTGACAGATACTCAGGAACTGCTCAGGAGTAAGCTGGTGGTCACAGAAGACAGGTCTTCCACGGTGCTTAACAGCAGTGTGCGCAGCCAGTGACTTGCTGGCTTTTCCAGAGTGCAGAGCTGGAGATGTGCTGGGAGAATGGGTCCCTGCCCTTCTCTGTCAGCAGCAAAACTCCTGCCCCTCCAGAGAGAGATTTCTGTGGCAGAAAGAGCCAGGCAGCATGTGTCCAAGGAGATCTTTGCTAATGTGAGCTAACATGCAAAAAAACTGCTGGAAAGCAAAACTAATGCAGAATGAGAAAAGCTGCTGGCACTGGCAGCGAAGAGTCTGACTGCTTCATCCAGTGCAGATGGAGAGCAGAGTGAATGGGAGAAGACACAAAGCACCTGGTGAAGTGGGCAAAGCTTGAGACTAGGACAAGAGCTACAGCCTTGGGTAACACTCCCCTCACATTTGGCACTTGGCTTTTCCTCTCCTTGGCTGTCTTTCTTCTGGGATTTCCCTCCTGTGTTTCCAAAATGTAAAGCCCCATTGTGCCTCTGCTCAGGGAGCCAAGCTAGGAGGAGGTGCCAGTCCCAGCCAGAGTGAAGCAGGAAGCTGAAAGCAGACTGCAGGGGAGTACAGGGAGAAGCTGAGTGGTCTCAGCTGCCCAGAGCATGTACATGACACCCCTTGCCTCAGCTGTGACTACTAGTTAGCCTCAAGTGAGAAACAGAGATAGATATCTTGCTTGCAGAGCATCCCACATTAGGCCCATGCCTACACTCTGAGTGCCATGCTGGTACTTCCATTTGAATTCAGGCAGAGCTTCAGGATGGATCCTGTCCTGTTTGCTGCAGCAAACACTCAAGAGCCTCTATTGAGAGGTCAGACATCAGCCCAGGTTAAGTGACTGCAGGAGACCAGGTTCTCAGCCTCCTGAAGCCATTGGGTCTCTTTGGAATGCAAGTGAGAATGTTCCTGCTGTGTTTAAAAGGGAGTACAGTCAGCATATTGCAGAATGCTTCATAGAAGAAAGAAAGAAAAGAGCAATGTTCTGTTTTTATATAGGTCTGTGCCATGTTTGCCCACTGCCAGCCCATGCTGGCAGGTGAGAGAAGGAACAAGTGAGGACTTCATCTACTGCTAGAGGCCTGAGCGGGGAGAGAGGAGCGCGAGGATGCCAGCTTGGCACTGCACCCTGTGGCAACATGGTGCCACTTGCAAAAACCCAGCTGAAAAGCTGCCAGACATCTGTGCCCTCACTGTGTGAACCAAAATGGAAAAGAACCAAGTATTTTTCTTCCCACTGCGATTTATAAAAAGCCTGTGTGATCTAAACTGACACACAAAATGACAATCTCCTACTGATTATTTTTAACCTAATTTAGATGATGCTAATTGTACTGGACCTCTGTAATTGTGCACAGAACTTGGTAGCAGCAGTAGGATAGAACTACCATCAGCTTCATGGGGATGTTATGACAATATTATATTTGACCCATGTTTTCAACACAGTAGAATGTTTAACTGAGTACTCTCATGGAAGTTTATTTCTTTATATCCTTTCACATTTCCTTCCACTTCAGACGCACCACACGCCAGGTTCTCCCTGCCCATCTCACAGCTCTCCACCAGACTAGTCTTCCCACCTGCTTTGGTCGGCTGTCCCTCTAAGGTAAGATTCATTTCTATGCAGCCTTGACCTAGCTCACCTCATCCCATCTTCAGATGTGTGCAAGAAGGGATGAGCATCAAGACACTGAGGTTCTGGTTTGAGAGGGGCAGAGAATCTATTACTCCTCTTAGCAGACTGGCCACAAAGGTCTCAGTAGCTTCTGGAGCATGGCACTGATGTCTCATGTGCCTCTGCTGGATGCTCATATGTACCACAAGGCAAGCAACTCAAACATGGCCCAAGCCATTTAGGGCTTAATGAAGCAAGACTGAAGTTCCATCTGGCAACCAACAGCAGGAAAGCAGAGACCAGCGAGCCCAAGTGTAAAAGCACCACTTAATAAATGGACAGATACACTGTGCATTAACTGAAGTTTACAGATGGTGGTCCCAAGTTAGACTCCTTGTTAGGTGCCATATAATTGCCTAATGACACTAAAAGCCTCAAATTCACAGATAACAGCGCTGCCCCCGAACGTTTTTGTACTTTTTCCATTAGACAGATGAAAGCACTACCTTAGCTGTACCCGCTGTTTCCACAAATATTTGAGAGCCTAATGTCTCTACCTTGTAAAGTGGAATAATAAGCACTAAGTGTGCTTACTCTTACCAAGAAGACAGATGTAATCTCCGCCGCTTCTCCCAGCAGGTTCTCCCAGTTTACTGGCTCCCCTCCCCTCCAGGTCCACTTCAAAGAGAACCTTCTTCCCCATCAGTCCAAGTGAGCAGTCAGCTTTTGCACTTATGGCTGAGCTCAAAAAGCTGAACTGAGAGGTAGTTTAAGGCCCTTAACTGAACTTCTTAAACTGTAAAGTCAGCAAAACAGGGAGATTGTGAGAAACACAGGAGGAAAAAAAAAATCTCAATTTTCATTCACATTTCATTCCACTGTTTAAAATATGTCTAACTCTCTGCTGCTGTCATGTTCCATTTACAAGTTGTATGCAATGTAGTAAGAAAAACCAGTAACTGCTGCTCAGAGTAAGCACAGGGAAGTGCCATCATCTTCATTTGGACAGTTTGACAACTTCTCAGCGCATGGCGTGCAATCAGAAAGCTCATCCTCTTTTTTGTTAATATAACCTGTACCACCAGCATGTATCCCTAGGACTCTTACAAATAGCATCACTTGTGGTTTAGAAAGAAAAAAACACACCGAAACACAACCCAAACTGCTTTCTAATGGACTCCTCCCAAAAAAATGTGAAGGAATAAATCCTGCACTGTGCCTACAACTCAGAGTGGAGGTCCTGAGCAAGGGGTTTGCTGCTTATTGTGACCATCACTACCCAAAGGAGGCCTTACTTTGCATCTCAAGGAGCATCAAAGTTTGAGGTCATCACCAGGTCACAAACTGGTACTGAAAGAATATCCAGAAGGGCAGACCCGGGAAGAGAAAATGATGCCCTTTTCCCCATACACTACTTATGTATTTGCATTACAGACTACTTTTTAGGACAGTCTGTTATATTTCACAAAACACCCAAAACCTAATTTTTACTCCAACTCTTTACTGCTCACAGGAGGAGACTACTGGGGAACAATCTGAAATCTAAAGTCAGTACATTCCTTGCCAAGGACTGCAATGACTGCAGGGTGAGGCTGTCGGTGAGCTTCTGGGGGGGGTGGGGGTGGGAATCATACCATGTGCTTCCATTAATAGGTTGCTAATGCACAGTTAATTGCTTGCTACATTTAGTGAATTCAAGATTCTGCATTAAAGGAAAAGCACTTACGCAAAAAGCATTAGACTTCAGAAATCTTACGTTAACAACACATCCATCCACATACCATTCATCTCGCCACTTCTGGACTAAGTTAGCATTGTCTAGCAGGAGTTGTACGTCTCATCTTCATCAAATTATGACCATGAAGGATCATCAGGGAAAAAACACGAACTACAGCACTTCACATCAAAAATGCACACACACAAAAATGCTTCATGAAATCCTGCTAGCCCAGCTGTGATCTTATATCCAAGGGAAAATAAGAACAGCGCCAAGGAAGACGGCCTGTCCATTTCTCCTTTCCAGAAAGAAAAATTCACCTAAAAATCTTTTATTTTAATTTGATATAAAAGCACAGATTTCTATATAATTTCTATTCTCTGCAAAGCTGTGAAGAACCATTACACTGGATACAGAAACCAGGCTATGAATGCAGAAGTATTTAATGAACACGTGAAAATCCCTTTGTTAAGGCAATCTCATTTGATGCGCTTATATTCTGTTTGGTGGAAGCAATACTTGCATTTGACTGCAAGAGTGATATAACGGAATTTTACAGAGAACAAATAAATTAAGTGATATTTATGTTAGTATTTACTTAAGTCCTGAAGATGACTCACTCAGAATGTCTTCACATAAATTTTTGGAGAAGGTGTAGCAAAGATTAATTGAAATATTAAATCAATTTTATGACTATAGGGGAGAATGCAGCTCATCCCTATTTGTCACTGTATTCAATAAAGCACTACAGCTTAAGACCTAGATTTACAAATTGTGGAGAAAAGAACCTGAACACTAGAATACTGCTGCGTGACTCTAAATTAAAAGATCTGGGTAAAAAAAGATGTAATTCTTATCTGCTGCTATTAGACTGGCATCAGATGATATAGGTAATCAAAAGGGCATCCACAATGAGATTTTTCAGGAGATCTCAGACGTGGCCTAATTCTGTTCCCATTGTACTTCCAATGCAAGGAGAGCCAAGTCATGCTCACTGCATTCCTAAACCTCATGCTATATTTTTGAACTGCATCTCTCATTTTTCATCCCGTTCATCTGATGCCCCATGAAACAACCTACAAGGTTAGAAACTGTGATTACAGGTACAAGTCCTCCTGGACATGCTGGTCACACTGTGGGAATGCAGCCCAGGACACGGGTGGTTTCTCGGCTCAGGCACACACTGCTGGGTCATACGGAGCTTCTCATGAACCAACACCTGCAAGTCTTTCTCCTTAGGGCTGCTCTCAGTCCAGTCTCTGCCCTGCCCATGTCTGTGCTTGGGATTACCCCAGGAAATCCAAATTGAGTTATGCGTGGGGTTTCTCCACAAGGTAGTCTGAACCCATTTGAAAACCTTCTATTAACCTTCAGAGACACTGGGGTCAACCTCTGTGGCTCCAGTTAACATGCTCTTGCCCCTGATCTTGCCCTCATCTTTCTCCATTTTGCTGAATTATAAAATGCTAAGTATTTAGCAACTGTACTTTTGCCTTATTGCATTCCAGTTTTCCTGGCACATAACAATGATGGGATTGCTTATGCATCCCATCACAGAAATGATGGATTCAGCACCAATGGCAGAAGTACAGAAATCAAGGTCAGAGATCAAAGCTCTCTCATATTACCAATAACTGTTCACTTCTGAATGACCTTTAACATACACAGCTGATGTCCAATGTGTCACTGACAGCCCTCACATTCATTAAAAGGGTTTAAAATATACGGAACTTACTGAAACACAAACACTCAGAGCAAACAGGGACAAAATTTGTGACAAAACAACGGAACTACCCAAGTCCAGCATAAGCATGAATGCCTTGACAGAGAAAATTGCATCAGGACCTGGATATTTTCCAGGTTTTCAATTAAAACAGGAGTGCCCTGACACAGAAGCTGACCTTAATTGTCAAACGCATACTTCCCTGCTCTTGCCATATTTCCTTACAAACATTTCTAGTTCTGGCTTGTGTAGATATGTTCTTTTGAAGGACTAGGGTTCGGAGCAGAAAAATGAGTTTTAAAACTCCTCTGCCCAGTTGTAAAACTTGCTCCTTGGTCTGCACTGAGCTTTGCACCAGCGGGGCACTGTGTGGTTGGGAGTGTAACAATACAGCTCTATTGATTCCAGACAGTTTATTACAATTTATTACAGACATGAACCTGGTCCTTTATTATATCTGTGAGCTAGACTGCAAGTGGCTGAGCGAGCTTTCCTGAGAGCACCAAGAAAGTCAGGGGAAAAAAATGATGATAGAAGATTGCTTAACATCAATGAAAACCACTAGACCTAGAAACACAGTTGAAACAAATTATTCCTGTCTCTGTATTTTGTCTCACATGTCATAGTATTATCTAAGTGCATGTGTGAATTAAACTAGTAGAGTCATGCACTCTCAGGAGAAAGCGGTATTATAGAATGAGCAAGTACTGTGACAGTGGGCTCGGAGCTTACAGTCGCATTTGTTAGCCAACCTCTGCAGGCAAGGATTATAGATCAGAGAGACTGTGAAATGTCAAGAGCTATCTAGATAGCCATGCACTGATGATTTCTGCTGAAATATGGGCTGGAGGGAGGCCTACCCCCATGAGCAGCAGTATGTGGATTTGTGCTTTCTTGGCAAACCAGAAATAGAAGCTTTGGCTGCATGTTGATGGCCACCTCAGTTTGCAAGCCAGAAACAACAGGTTTCCAAGGTTCTTGGTTGCTCTTTTCAATACATGGATAGTTGAAGAGCTGATAATATAGAATATATTTATTTTAGAAGAACACATGTAATCATCGTCCAGGCATCTTACAGCAAACACCTCTCTCCCTCAGTCATACACAGTTCAGCCAGAATCAGCTTTGAATGGGAAGATGACACCAGCTGGAGCAGCATAACAATTCCATGCACCTGAAAAACATCTTACTTAATTTCTAGTGGCTCATCTGTAAAGGCCTCTGACTGTCTTTAACTTGTCATTGTAGCTTATTGAGCAAACTGGTTTTCCATCTGCTGCTTTCTCACATCCTAGGATGTGGGCAGCTCTGAAAGGACAGGTCTCAGTACTGGTTTGCATCTTAGCTGTCTTAGAAGGATTCTCAGAATCATGTTTCTACCTGAACATGCAGAATTGCTGCATTTCATATTTAATATTCTTCAGCAGACCCCAAAGAAACCCTCTGAGTGATTACAAAGTTTGTGTAAAAACGGTGTAAGCAAAGCTACTGTAAAGTCTTGCTTACTTGCGCAGCCCATCTGCAGTATATTCATGGTGATATTGCAGCTGTAACACATCTAGTGCTTTTATAAGCTGTTCTACAAATAAAAGGCAGTATGCTTCAATTTCTGAATGAGCTTTCTATTTGTCATTGCTTTACATTCTTATTACCACTTACAGTATACTTATTCAATAAGATTATCTTTTGTATGAGGTGCTCATTACACAGTAGTGAATTCTTTTTTGGTCAAGCAACTGTTGTTGCATTGCCTTGGAGCTCTCAGGGTAAGAGTAGCTTTTATTGCAGGGGATTATTCAGAAAAACTCAACACTGGGCCTGTTGTTGAAAGCTTCAAACTTTGATATGGCTGAACAATTAATTCATGGGATAAATGGATTTTCCAGATTTCTCATGGAAAAAAAACCAACCCCTAGTGAGTGCAAAAGGGCTCATGACATCCTAAAACTTCCTTAACTGCATTTAAAAACAGAACTGCCACAGTTATTCCTTTATGGGAGACCTCTCAGGCACAGATCGGAAATCAGGTTTCTCTCCTCTTTCCTAGACACACACCTTAGCAATCAGAGTGCACTATGAAAAAGCCTATGGTTAACAGGCTTAAAAGTCACGGCAACACCTAAGAACAGGCTCTTCCACTGGGAAATTCAGCTAGCACACAAGAGGGAAAAGGAAAAAAGAAGACCCCAAATCTCTACAATAAATACAGTTGGCACCTTTTCTCCCTGTGCTGTAAGAGAAAGCTCCAATGTCTGACTCCAGTGAATGGCCATATTAACGTGCCCTTGGTGTGCTCAGAACCCAGCCAGCCCCCTCAGCAGCAGAAAGCATCTCCAGACTCTCCAAGGCTCCCCAGCTGCAGTGAAGTGAGACACGAGCAGGGGTTAACTTGCCCCTGGTGGCAAGCCCACCCACAGCGCCCACCCAAATGCAGCTCTAGCTACCTTGGGCACTGACAGTCAGACTCAGATGTAGATGGGGTGGATGAGAGAAACAAGATGCCCTCATGAATTAGGCAACCAATACTCAAGGATATTTCTAGATAGCAGTGCTGGTGCTTAAACATTACAGAAATCCTGCTTTAGATAGCTCCTTTGCTCCTGCACTTTGGATTCAGTGTATTAAACTCCTGTGCGGATCTAGTCCAGATGTAAGAAACTTTATGCTACTGGTGATTAATTTTGCCCTCAAGATCAAGCAACAGTGAGATACACTTGAAAGCAAGCATGTATACACATGCTTGAGTATTACACCAGCAATAATCCCATGTAAGCATCCCTGCAAAGCACACGAACCCTGGAGACTGGCCATGTGTGACTCTTCCTTGGTCTGCACAAATCACCCCTGCCAGCCCCAGGAAGCATAGACCCTGGCACTCCTCCTCCCTATGAGATGGGGGTGCTGAATAGAGCCAGGATAACTTGAACTGTTGCTGTATTTGTGATGCAGATGAGAAATCTAATTGTCTGTGCCTTACTCTGGCTTCTAAAAAATCACTGTCCCATCCAGAAAGAGACAACCTTGTATTTCACAGAGTAAGGGTAATGAGGGGAAGGAAAGGAGAAGCCAGCCCACAACACTGCTTCCTTCCTCAATTTGAGACTTGACAGGCCAAAGGTGAACAAAGTGCATCATTAAATGACCTTTCAGTGACACGTCCTTTCAGGTGCCATGCTCTCTGAAGCAGCTTTCTCTGGTACAAGCCTCTATCCCATTGCTCCTGTGCAGTAATCCCATCAACCTGCACTGCTCCCAACCCCTGCCAGCCAGGGGCATAGTTACAGGACATTGCTGGGAAAATATCCTGACTGGGAAAATGCTGTGGTTTAATTTCAGGAAACTCTAGGACAAGTTTATAAGTAGATTCATAAGTAGATTCTCTTTGTGATTCTCTGTGAGAGAATCTGAGATGTTTTCTGGTAGGGGACTTTGGATTTTCAGTGTTCATTGATTTTTTGCCTTAGTATTGACACATGACCTTGTATTGACACAGGCATGCCCTGAACTGTTCAACAGCTTTTACTGACTTTGCGGAACTCTTCACAGCACAGCAAGTAAAACTAAAACTCTTTCTCTGGAGTGACTGTGCACTCAACGTCATGGTTTTTCATCACAATACTAGATATTCATAGGGACTAAACCAGCCCATCTCTATCTGAAAGCGAATTCCCACTCATGCCAGCTGAGAATTCAGTTCAGGGAGGCATAACTGCTTCTGACGAGAACAGAACCCTGTGGAAACAGCCTGTACATAAATACAGAGAAGTTTTTTTGTCTTCAGGTGTTTACTTAAATCACTATTAAATGCTAACAGTATTTCAGTTAAAAATGGAGTTGAAATTTTCACGGGGTAGGTCCAGCATAGCTAGAAAGCCAGAGGAAGAACTCAGCACAGCCTTCAGCTGAGAGCAGCTCCAACTACCGTTCAAAATAACAGCATGAAAGATACTGCATGAGAGTATGAGAAATGCTCCGCAGAGAGGTGATCTGTCAGGGGGAAACCTTGAAGCCTGGAAAGGAGGGGAAACAATAAATCCCCAGAATAAATATTGAAAGGGGAGCAAGAAGGAGAGCAATTTCATTACATCATTTGATGTCATGAGCATGCACAGGGGAGGAGATTTATTAATGTTTCCTAGAGGGGCAGGTTCTGTAAACAGATGGAAGAGGGGCTGGAAAATCTGAATTCCAAACAGAAAAGGTCAAGGCACGACAGAGATGTACTTTCAGGTACAGTGATGTACTGGCCAAAGACAACACAGAGTTTGATTCCTTATTAGATTTTTGGTGGTTTATGGATGGGTTATGCAGATTCCTAATCTGCTGGAAATACGCATGTATAATCTCAGGCCTGCCACAAAGCGCTCCCCTGGTGCAGTGGC
Source organism: Psilopsiagon aurifrons (assembly GCA_025447955.1). Taxonomy (NCBI): domain Eukaryota; kingdom Metazoa; phylum Chordata; class Aves; order Psittaciformes; family Psittacidae; genus Psilopsiagon; species Psilopsiagon aurifrons. Next base: position 19,268 of record JAOEHY010036063.1, read on the forward strand.
AAGTCTGTAATTACACTGGGGATCCCAACACTTCTGTTGGAAAACCCGGTGTTTAGTCACTTACAGGTTTCTCATGACAGTAAGCTTCCCTCGCTTGCTCTCAGACCAGAAGGCGGACATTTAAATGTAAACAAAATGTATCTGCTAATCTAACTGTTCTATAATATCATATCCTCATTTCCATACAAATTAGGATGCTAAAATGGACCTATCCATGTTCTTTAACTGTCATATGCTAGTTTTTAAATTCAGAAGTCCCACTTCAGCAAAATGTGGGTCTGAATTTCAGACTTAGGTTTATGCGGGTAACCTCATGAAAACAGCTCATGAAAAGGTCTTCATATAAAAGGCCAGGCTCCTTCTCAGGGTCTAGCAGCTTCTTCTTCTGTATCTCTTTTACAGCATCTGGTAATGCAATCAAACACCACATGCTCTCATGCAAAGGAACTGTCCCTCCAGAACAACTGACACAGTGGATGCTTTCCCCTTCTCCCAGTTCTGCTTTGTCATTTTTTCCCTACTTAAAGTCTGGTCACCCTTACCTTCTTTATTTAAATGATAAAGAACTTTCAGGAATCTTTCAGTCATGTAAAATGCTAAGCACAACGGCACCATCTCTCTGCTAGCATGTAGCCATGACCACAAGAAATGTAAGAGCAAGGATTCACAATGCTGTTGTATCACTGTAGGACTAATTATTATAGACACTGAATAACCCCATTTGTTTCAAGGGAAGCATGCATGGCAGGTAAAGCTAAACATGTGGATACTGCGTGATACTTTGTGTACTCTGGATGCTGCATCATCAGAATGTAAGCACATGGATCCATTAATGCAGTCTGTCTTGCTGTGGATGTATATTAAGTTGCACAACCCAAACGAAAGAGAATCAGAGTGAAAATATTTTTGAGCAGCTATTTTCTCAGATCCTCTATAGTGCTACTGCAAAAAGCTTTTAAAAGCTATTAATAAAATATATAATAACATATACCATTATATATTGATATCCATGAGCCAATACATAAACCTTTTATTAATATATTGTTAAAGTTTTAGTCACCATTGTGTGTGTCATCAGAAGATTTGTTAGGTCTCCTGGCGTGTTATTAATGAAGCTCATCAGGCAGAATGTGCTGGGGTTTTTAAACCACCTCTGCTCACAGAGCTGCATAAGCTGTTACGTTTCTGTTACTTGTATAGGTTTTTTTTTTTGTACAATGATATGTCACGGTCTCTCATTTCAATTAGATAGCTAATAAAGCAAGCAGTTTGCCTTGGGCTAGCCTGCTGGCAAAACTATGCTGTGAAGAAAACTCACAGGCAGTCCATCACCCTCTGCTATGCTGCCTTATAAAACCCACGGAGCACTTGAGGCATGCCCTGGTCCCCACTACGGGCAGAACAAACCCTACCACCCTCAGCAAGAGTGACCAACCCTGAGCCTACCTCCTGGTCTCAGCCTGCAGTATGTTCTCTGGTCTGGTCCAGTAAGGATTTGTGTTTGCTTTGCTGTACATCTCTATCGGACAATGCACAAAACAGGCTGCATGAAACCAATTCGTCTTGGCTTAGCCTGCATGCAGAAAACCAAGAGCCACCGGCAGGCAATATAATGGGCTGCAAATGATTTGGGAAGAATGAAAGAACAGGGCAGCTGTCCTCTGCAGAGAGAGAAAAAAGCCAAGTATTTGAGAGCAGAGATCTTAGGTGGCGCCAGTTCCTTGTTCTCCATCTGCTCTCACACATTTTCAGGCATGTTCTCAGTATTATGCTTAACTGCTGTGACTTCAGAAGTCCAAAAGACCTATAGCCTTGGAGGGCTGTCACCCACTTCATTAGATCTAATTTACTAATGAGAAAGTATACAAGAGCCTGATCCAAAACTTCTTGTATTCAACAGAAGGCTCTGAGCAACTGTGAGCTATCTACACTAAAAACTAAAATATAAAATAAATAAATTTTACATAACTGAAAGATAATATAAAAATAAAAGAAACAGCTTTTGCTATTTCTATACTAGTCACACATGAATAGATAATCTTTCACAGTGCTGCCAGGTAAAGTCAAACTGCTTCTCTGGGAGATTAGGGATTGATTGAAGTCCTTGCACTCAGGGATATATCCCTGTATTAATCTTGGAATTATTTGTCAAACACCTGGGATCTGTGCTCTCATCTGTGGAGTATATTCTGAAGGTCACTGCTTAAAATAAGTCAAGACTTCTCAAATTATTTTTATGTTTTTAAAGCAAATGCACAAGCTGCTGCTTTGCCCCCAAACTGAACAGTTACTTTTAATACAGTGCTCGTTTTTGCTCTGAAATTGCACTTACTGTGTGTTGCTGATTGTAGGGAATGCATCTGGGAAACTAAAAAAGAGAGTTAATACACCTTCGGACAAGTCCATAAATCACAGTCGCTGCTTCAAACCAAGAGCCAAGGCCAGGCTAGCACTGACAGTCAAGAAAGTCAGGGGAAGCCAATGAAGAGCACGAAAGTCAATCCTGTTGGGAAAAGCTTTTCAAAAGCCACTTTTGGGTTGCATCAGGAGCACCAAACTTTGACTTGCCATGCCCGCAGCCTGGTATTCAGAAGATGTCCCATAGACCATTCCCCAGGTCTCCTTGGGATCCTGCAAATGCACCTGGGACTCTGGAGCAACCACTTTTTGTGCTTTACACTGCATGAGGCAGTAAAGGTGATAGGACGAATACAGCTGGGTACCTCTGTGTGAATGGGTGCTACTATTTCAGCGCAGTAACTACCTTGTTGTAATGTGGCTATTAACCAGAACTGAAAAATGATGGAGTACTGGAACAGACTGCTCCAAGCCACCATTAGTAATGAAGGTCAGGTTTCATTTGGCCACAGCCTCTAAGATGAAATAAAGAAGCATGCTACAGTTATTTTTCATAACTTCTCAGTCATTCCTGCTCACATATAACAGAAAAATGTCCTGCATAATCTGTCTGCAGTTCAATAAATTAGTTGTGATACGCACTTTCATTTGAGATATCAAAATTTTCTGGTTTAGCAACGCCTGGCAGAGTAATCAATAACTTGCACCTTGAGAGTGATGGGAAGAGGGAAACAACAAAGTTAATAGACTGGAGCTAAGCATCAGGACTGCCAGCAAAATTCCTGGATAAGGATCTTCTGGCCTTTTGCCTTCAGAAAATTAGGGCTCATTGGCAAGGTAGGAAAGATTTGGGGGGAGTTTCCTGAGCCAGGGAAAATCACTAGCACACAGCTCAGCACAGCTTCAGTCCAAGCCCAGATCTGGAGCATTAACTAGTGATTAGGGCTCACTCAGGCTCAAATCCAATCCTGTGCAGGAGTTAAGATAGTGTGAGCATTTCGTAGAGGATAAATTACATCCCAGATGAGAACTGTAGCCTGGGAAGCCACAACAGGCGGATCCAGCTGGGAAAACAAAGGAAAATTTAGGTACCTGTGTCATCTGCCTCAACAGTCCCAAATTCACCTTGGCTCAGGTGGGGCTTCCTGGGCTTCCATCTGGGTGAATAAACTAGTACAGCCCTCCTTAATAAGCAAGTGAAGTAGGGTACTATAACACTAACAGCCCTATAACCTCCCAGCCAAATTCTGTGAGATGATGAGACCCTGCAACTCAAGCAGAAGTGATTTTGTGACACAGAAGAATTGATATTATCTTGCCATAAGGATCACAGCAGGGCTGAACCTGGCCTGCTGACTGGGATTGTCCAACTGTAAATCAAATGAGATCCTGAGGAACAATAAGGAAAAAGCCAATTCACTGATACACCAAAGAATGGATTCCTACAAATAATGGTTAGAATCAATTCTCCTTGAAAGAGAAAAAAAAAATAGGGGCAAACCAGAAAATGCCCCTAATTTAATCAGGGACTAAGGTAAAAAAACCATGAATGCCAACTATTTAAGACAAAACAAGATGATGATCAGCAACCCTGGTCTACACAGGGAAGAGTGAAGATGCACAGTTGTGAGTAGCCATGAGCCCAGCTGGTGTTTGGGGGAAGCTAATGGAGCCCAGAGCTCCTGTCCCTGGTCATCCTGAGCCTGCCCATGGGTAGCTCTGAGCCCAGATAACTTTCAGTCTTGCTGAAACAGATAGAGGTCATCCAGGTGCTTAGCTCTTCTGCATTAGTCACGTTTAACCAGGCTGATTTCCCTCCAATTACACAATTCTTTCTGAGTGTTTTAAATGACTGACTTCTGCTATGTTTGTTTATTATTTACTCAGGTTAACTACACAGTGTGGTTACACATCTCATGCTTTCTAGGAGAAGGACTGATGGTTGCTATAGAAAACAAGGAATTTTCACAAGATGCTGATAAATGAATAGAATGCTTCATCAGCCTCCTGCCCAAGTGATTATCTTGCAGCTTCTCCCTTTCCTACACCTAAAGGGAATTTAATCCTTCTCCAAGGTGTTTATTTAAACAGCACAGCCTTCAGCTGTGCAAGTGATTGCCTAGCACAAAGCAGCCCTGACCTCATCTGAACTCAGCTGGAACCATGATGGTAGAAAAACATAGACTCAAACACAACTTCACTACCCACCAAACAGTGACACTTTAAAACTCACTATTAATTCCTGCTATTTTCCTATGGTGTTCAGTACTACCATGAAACAATGGTGTTTTGAAAATGGGCTGGATGCATTTGGCCAGCAGAAGGCATCCAAGACAAGCTGGACTGCAAGAAGCTGGTTAGCTGCAGAGACAGAGGAGCTTTCTGTAGCACACAAATCTGCCTTCAGTCATGTAGGCTAATGAGCTTAACTAATAATGCAGTAACTAGATTGTTGGCAAAACATAAATAGTCCTACAATACAATAATACCTAATAAAAATAAAGTCCAAAAGCACTTTGAAAAATTCTGCTGCTTAACAATATTCATGAATTTTTGCAAGCTATTAAACTACTGTCATTTTTTTATCATAAATCTTTCCAATTAAGAAATCATCCATAATTAGTGGCTCAAATTCCCCCAGAGCAAACAGATACTATGGCAAATCTATAGGATTCTTATTACCTACTGATGATAAAGAACTTCATCTTTTTCTACTAAACTGACTGTGACTTTGGATATTTCCTTGGGTTTACATTCTGCTCTGTTGCACCAGCATCAATTCAGAAAATTGCTGTGGTATTACCCTGGGTTTGTATCTCCTGTAGCAGGAAAGCAGCATAAGGCAAACCTCTTTAAGAGGGATGCATAAGAAGATTTGTTCTCTTGGTAGGGACATCAGTGAGGCCCTCTGGGAGTGGGTCACTGCTGATTTTCTGGCCTGAATCTTATTTATAGATTTTTTCAAACCCTCGAGGACAGGATGGTGTCAAACAGGTTGGCTTTAGGAGAAGCTCCAGAGAAGGAAGGTAGCCCAGGAGGGTTGCTCACTCTTGCAGCTTCCAGAAGAAAACCAAGCCCAAGCAAAGCCTAGCACACCCCCCGCTGCTTCTTCAAGCACAGGTGTCTAGAACAGCGTTTCTGCACGCAAGCACGAGTCTGGGGAGGGACTGAGCTTAGAAACCCTCCACCACCACCCCATCAAAACATGCAGGAAGCCTTAATACATCTCAGTGCTCATGGAGCTTGCAGTCAAGCCCCCTGCAACAAAAGTAGCCAGGGAAGAGCCCTTACCTCGGTTTACATGCACAAGCTGAGGCATGTGTAACTGATGGGCATACATCTACAGCCATTAGATACTTGGGCACCAGGCAGGCTCCAGGCAGTACCACACAGTGAACCCCAAGCTGGCATTCACTGTGGGAGTGCTGCAGGCCCGGCAGTGTGCTTTTTGTGTCCAGTGCGGCCAGAACCACGAAGGTCCTTTCCCCCCCAGTGCTATGGCACACTGAGTACTGAGAGTACTGCTCTGCTGCAGGACTCTGCTTAACACACACCTCCAGGCACCAAGCGCTGGAAAACACCTTTATTTCCTAGAGTTAGCACAGCAATCTTACACCCATTAAATCCTTCTCACCATGCATTTTCTCTTATCCTGTGTGTTTATATAGTGTTATGAATTAAATGAATTGCTGGGAAGTTACAAGGGTTTTTAGAGTGCAATGGCAACTAACACCTTGGACAGACATAAAAAGCCTTTGCTGAAGAAAACGTTGCAAACTGTTCTGGCTCTCAGGCTATTATTCCTGTTGAGCTATGAGAAGTGGGAGTTCACTGTGCTGCGTGCTCTACAAATGTATGCACATGTGGAACTTTGAGGTATTATGCTGTGATTTAATCACAAAGATATTATTAAAATCTTTGATATTCATCATGCAGCTAAATTCCTGTACATTAGTCTGGAAAATTAGAATAGTGAGGTGCCCCCCTCCCTTATGTTAACTACTGTACGCCACAAAGTGAATTCAAAATGCCCCTTTGTCCTTCCTACAACCACAGTCAGCAGCAGCGAGCAGGAGGTTCACGGGCACATCTGGTAGTGCCATCACCCCCAGCTTGTTAAGCCCTGGGGAGCTCCCCATGCCCACTGCTACTGCAGTGAGGTGGGTCCCAGTTTGCCACCAGCATGCCACACAGCCAGTGCAGGAGCAGCAACATGAGCAGTGCCTAATCCAAGTGACCACAAGGTACTCTGCTTATCAGTGCCTTTATTTGGGTGTGTGCATTTTGATTTCATTATCATCCCCTCCCTGAGAAGGGGGTGCAGAGTTGTTGAGTAAATGTTAGGCTTCACCAGAGAGAGGCTTCTGCAAGGACAAGTGACTATGAGCGCTAATGTTGGCTTCAGCTGTACTGCCAGGCACATGGCAAGGACAGGAGGACAGCATGGCCAGTTCCTTGCTGGAGTCTTGCTGACTCCTTGCCCGCCTGCCACTGATAAGAAAGTGCATGTGAAGCCTGGGTTGCCTGCTTTAAGGGGCAAGAAATGCTCCAGTACGGAGGAATCAATGTCACCAGTGAGGAAGGAGACACTATCTAGACAACTCTGCAATGCACAGGAAACCTAATTCTATGCAGCCTCCTTGCAAATGTCTTACTTATAATTGATATTGTATTGTTTACTTTGGAGACTTGCGTTTATCAATGACACTTTGCTGCACAAAACAGCTGGAATGCTTCTACCTCCTTTTCCAAATCCTGGGGTGAATCGCGGTGATAAATGAGCCCTGGAAAGGCATGATTTATGGCTCCGTTGCCTCAAGGTGTACTGCAGATCCTTTTGTACAAATTAAACCCTGCTTAAAAGTCCTTAAATTTTTCAGGGCGACCTCTCTTCTTCCCTGTCACAATTCTCATTGTGACAAATCACTGAAACTCTCTCTTCCTTTTTAAATGTTATTTTAACTGAAGGTCTCATTTCTCCATGCATTTTCCCCTCCAAGTTACACTGAGCCTCAACCACTGTCAGCTCAAAGTGGACGAGCAATGTCTGGCCAACAGAAACTTCACTTGTAAAGAGGAGAAGGCAGAAGGCTGGCCTCCTCATGGTAAGTGTATCACCAGAGATACTGCATATGCATGGCGATGGACTGCATCTTACTACTCCCCCGTTTGCAAAGGCTGCCAGTTAAAATCATGGCTGGACACACTGCATCTGACTTGGCAGAACACAGTATCTTTGATAGGTAAGGAAAGCTAACAATTCTACTGCAGAGATCTCCCATCCAGCCTATGCTTTGAATGCAGTTAGCAGGCATTTAACTGGGAATTGTAATTGGGGGCAGGACTGGCAGCTAGCCCTCGATTCTGTTTTAATTCTGACACTTACTTCCCATTTGACTTTGGCAAGATGACTGAATGACAAAAGTCCCAGTTTCCCATCTATATGGTTACCTTGCCCCAGTTAACTGATGTTTCTAAGTTGCCTTGAAATTTCCAGTTGGGAGATGCCACATAGTACAAAGTACTTCTATTTGTGCATTAGAATGAAGATCTGCTAATAAAGGCAAACAGATCTCTGCAATATATAGCTCAAAATGCCAGCCTTGTAGCACCACACTTGGGCTGAGAAGTCCTTCAGACTCTTACAAGTGGGAGCTATCCAGGCAATGGGAAGAGTGATTTTCAGTGAGAAACAGCCTGTTCTGCTTTCGGGATCAGGGATCTGCACTGACCCCTGCCATAGGGTAGATGTCAACACAGCCCACCAAGGCCCAGAGTTGGATTGATTTTTGGGAAGATGTGTTGCAGAAACAGGTTGTGAACAATCTCCAACACAGTAGTTTTATAGTCAAAACCAACTATTCTGGTTTTGTCTGCAGAGCTTCTCCCTGCCACATGGATGGCTTTCCACAGACTTCTCCATGCTCTGAAGGTGACTTTGTGTGTACAGAGAGTATAAAGTATGTACTGCCAAACAAGGACCTGTCACAACGTGTCCTGACATCCTATCCTGCTCCCCTAGTCCAAAATGTGCATTCTGCCCACACACTGTTACTGGGAGGGATTCTGTCCCTACCCTTCATAAGGGCATCTCTTCCCCAGCTGTTGATCCCACAGCAGCCTCATAAATAAAAAGTCTTTTTGCCTGGGGCTGCACATTATATGTATATATATATATATATATATGTGTATATAATAGAACATAATATGCATATAATATAAAGCTGGCAGCAGCTGGCTTTGTAAACTCAGGACACTGTGCCATGGCATGTTACAGGAAAAGGAAATTGAAGGCGACCAAGAAACTGCTCTCATGGTGAAATCAGTAACTACCTGATGAGCAGGACTTGTACACTCAGCAAGGATGAAACTGAAGGACAATGTACTGTTTGTTTTTAAAGAAAGACACCTAAGACTTGGCTATTGCAACGTAAAGGATGCCCAAAGATGTCAGGATTTGGCCTATGAAAAGCTGAAAATTCACTAAGCTTGATGACCCTATAAAGCTGTCCTAGCACCATACAGGTTACTACTGATGAGTTACAGAAGGGCCTGTTTTGAACTTAAATCCAAAGCAACCCCTTAGCAAGCATTTAGTAGGACACTGGTGAATTATGGGCAGCAGTAGAGCATAACTATGTTGTGAAATGTTGTGGGACGCTTTCTGAAGATATAGTGTTGAACTGTAATAGACCCCTTGCATTAGAGTAACATCACCAGAAAAGATAGCTGTGAAGCACTGTGATGCAATGGCCAAATTCTCATCTAATTTCCACTGGGTACTCACGCTGCAAGTCATTAGAAGAGCTGCAGGCGTATGTTCAGCCAGGGAAGAATCTGGCTCAGCTCTGCTGACACAGCTCAGGCCAGCAAATCCTCTAAGATGAAACACGAGCACCCCTCTACATGGTACCATTACTGTGCCCTTCTCAGATCAGAAAGGAAATCAGACAAGCCTGGATAACAGATGTTCTAGATAAAAGATGGAATGAATCTCACAGTGTTCTAAGACATAAATATACAATCAGGTAATTTTGAATATTTAGCATTTTTGCTGGCAGCCCATACCACATCCTTATGCTAGCATAAAATTTCATCAGAATTAGAGGAACTGGGTACTTACACAGATGAGAACAACATCCAATTTCATTTACTTATTTATCTAAATATTTGCTTCAGAAATTACACCACGGGCCATGCCCACGGTTTAAAGCAATCTCTAATGACTAGGAATTAGGATGACTTTTCTTCTGGCGCATCCAGTATCAACCTTACTAGGTATACCTGGCCTTTGTATCTCTGATACAGGTATCTTGAATGCCTCTGACACAAATTTCCCTAACTCCACAGAATGTTACACAGTTCTTTTTCTATTTAATTATACCTTTAAGAGAACATAGAGTGTGGGTTGAAAGGCTAGATCTGTTCCTAAGAGGCCAGGCCTTGGCATACACTGGACTTCATGTCCTCTGCCACAGAAACATATGCGACTGCCTGCAGGTTCAAACCACCAAGGGTTAAAGTTGGTGCACTGGGGCAAACTTTGACAACTGACAGTGACTGCAGGGTACGTTTTGCTTGCCTTGCTCACCATAAGCTCTGCTCTGCTGTCTTGGAATAATGCACCGATATGAAACCTTTCCTGGGATTAATGCCTGGGCATGCTACTTGGGAAAGCAAGATTCAGAATACAAAGCAGAGTTAGCTCCTAGGTCTCTTTTTGTCTTAGAGTATTTTTGCAGAAAGAACTGTCAGAATGAATTTCTTGAGTAGTTACATGTATGTCACACTTGAGCCCCACTGCAATTTGGCGCTAGTTAAATGTACCATTAATGTAAAGCATTAGGTAAAAAGCTCCCCAGTAACTCTCCACCCCTGAAAAGCATTTACCTAAGCCATGTTATGTTCTTGATTGCCTTCTCTGTATTTTCTGTAGGGTTTTTTCTTTCAGCTGATTGGAATTCTGAGATACAACAAAACCTAAAAAGAAATGTGCTTTGACTTCTCTGGAGTGTGACCTTGACAGCCAAGCTGGTGTACGTCATAAATAATGAAAAATTAGATACATAGGCTAAACCAGCCAGGAAAGTATTTCATATGATTTTCGAGGGCTGTAAGCCAAAGAAGAGCTGATGTATATCAGACTGTTATATAAATAGTCTTGTAATGAGGAAGAGCATATAAGATGCAAGATAGATTTCTGCTTTTTAATGAGATGGGAGACTATATTACTTCAGAATTTAAAGGCTATTTTTCTTCTCGAAATTCAGATATGGCTTTATGAATATTTCATTTAAAAAAATACAGAGGAGGGTAATACGTTTTCCACTTCTAGGACGTTTGTCTTTAACATGTAAGTATATTGTTGACAAACCTGATTTTCCCCCAGAAAATGCACTTCAAAGTTACTAACAGACATTTCAGAACTAAATTCAATCCATTAACATTTCCAGTGCTGAAGTTTCCTTCCATCATGAGAAGTTACACTAGAAATTACAGATAGCCCAGACAGAATAATCACTTCTACAGTCCCTGCTGGGAACTTCTCACAAGGATAACCTTGCACCAAAACTGTATTTTTGGAACAATCTTGCATCTAAATTAGACCTGGAGTTTCTGGAAAGAGGAAACACTGCCTCATTTAACAAGTAGCCTTCAATCTGTACTTTGATTGAGATACTGCCTTATTGCATTGTCAAATAAGTTTTGTGCTGTAAACTTATTAAGCAGGAAGTTTACTGCTTTATTGAGAATTCATTTCGAAAGGATTTCTCTGGTTAGAGCCAGAACAACAGCTGCATTTTGCAGAACATGAAGATTTTCTTTTCATTTGGAAATAGGAGAGACTCCCTTAAGGTTAATTTCAGCTGCAGTATAAGGAAGATGTTGGAACAAGCAGGCACAGGATTCAGGGCTGTCCATTATTTTGCCAAAAATCAAAACAAGGACCATATTTCCCCACTTGACTGATATATTGTGGGTAGATCAGTCAAATTTTCTCAACTGGAAGATGCATGGTTCAAAAGTGATTGAGTACCGACAGGCTCATGTACAGGTGGGCACATACATAATCAGCCATTTTTCAGGATATAGCAACAGATCTTCTTGCTTAGGAAGCCAGACTCAAAACCACTTCTTTTCAATGCAGGTTAGAAGTTCCAGTTTCCATTCCAATATGTTGTTACAGTAAGTGGCCACTCAAAGTAAAGGTGATGTTTTGCTTCAGATCAAATATAATTCTTTGCTTGATCCCCTACAGAAACATTCAGAAAAGGAATAATGAAAAAATAATCTGAAAATAATTATCCCTTATCCTAAATATACAAGGAAAAAAACCTGTTCTAACTGATAAAATGCTAATTGCAAACTCTCTTCTTCTGGCCTGAGACCTCCCAGCGGGAATGCTGAATCAAGACCTACGCTCTTCTCCCCTGTTCATCCACCAATTCATTATTTGAACATGGCAAGTTGCTTTCTTCTTGCTAGCCTTCATTTCCTCATCTATGAAAGAGAGATAAAGCCTTGTGCGAAACCATAGGAATGCTGTTGATGGACCTCACTATATTACACTAAGGATTTAACTATTATTTTCTTATATTCTTCTGTGTTTTTTAGGTATTCACCAAAACACATCACATTCGAGGTCTTTTTTTTCAAGTCCTGGAAAAACTGGACAGATTCCCTCTTCAAAACTAGAGATTAAAAATTCCTTCAGAAATCTTGTATTTATGATATACCACCACTGCTGTTTCACACATAAGCACCAGTGGAGAAGAGAAGATGGAAAACCCCTTTGTTTAAGGCGCTCAGCACGGCTAACTAAACAAATTAAATGCAATATCCCATTCTGTATCCCTGAAAGTCTCTAAGAAGAGAAGAGACATAAGAGAAAAGACATAAGAATCTCAGACAGTGCTTCAGGTGAACCAGATATTCCCGTCACACATGAGGAAGGTGCCCCTTTATGAGGTGCATCAATGCTCTGTAGATGTGATACAATGCAACATGCGCTTTTGTTCTCATGAGGTTGTTCTACACTACACCTCTAGTGAAAGGGAGCACCACACCCTACACCATACACACCTGCTTGGCTGACATGCTGCAGAAGGCAGCCTTCTAAAGTCTTTCTGTATGACTTCAGCTGGCTTCTCCTGCCTTGACAGCCGGGCCTTAAGTCAACACACTAATGTTTCTCTTTATGAGAAAGTGCTTACTAATGTCTGTTCCAAGTCCACTGTTCTTTAATTTCCACTTGTGCTCCTGGCGCTATCATCTGATAGACATTATCTACAGCAAATTAAGAATTTATATACTCAGGAAAACCTTGACTGGAGGCTCACTGGGGGAGGCTGAATGGGGGCTTTTTCATTAAACTTTCTAATTTCGCTTAAAGATTGAAAAATGCATGAAACAGCTTCTCTGGGGAAAGAGAAATTTCTTCCTCTTTAATAAGCACTATTTATCAAAGACATATAATGGGAACCGTCTGGCAGATGTAGAGTACATGGTCTGGAAATTCTTGTAGATGAGCTGCCTGAAGGCTTGCATCTGCCTTTATATGTGCATTATGTCTACTATGTTCACCTTTTCCTGACAACTCTGAGATCTTGGGGAAGCTTCCCCACAGATACAAACACACTGCCAAGGCCATCTTCTACCAGTGGCAGCTTCCTTCCCCTCTACCATCAGGACAATCTAACCCATAGGATTAGACATAGACCCACCATGAGCTTCTGGAGACAAACACAAGTCCTGTGCAGATTCAATACATTGCCCAATACAAATGCTGTGATGTCAGCTAGCACACCTCATGGCAACAAGGACATCAATGTTAGTAAAAGGAAAGGAACCCGTGGGAGATGACCACGATTAACAATCACAGAAATAAGCACACTGGCTTGAGGCAATGAAGGTTTTAAGCCTAGTTTTCATCTAAATTTTAATTTCTACTACCTTTATAAATGTTTTTATATCTTCATAGCAGACATATTCACAGAGCTGACTTACAGTAGAGGATGTAACTTTTCAATATGTAGCCAAGGTAAATATTTGCATAGCTCAAATATAATTAAATTGACCCATAAAAGCTTCATTATATTTCAAGAGTCAAGGTCTCAGGTGTAATGGAAAGCCCTTTCCATTGCTACTATGCTGTAATCATATTACTTATCTAATCCTCCTCATTTATCAAGTACATCAGAATTGATCTGCGACGTACAGGAGCTCTTAGCAATTTCTGAGCTTTGGGGGAAGTAGGGGTATTTCTTTTCCTCAGTTCTTCAGTTACCGCAGAAATAGAAACAGCAAGCTGCAAAGCACTAGCTCTGTACAGATCTCTAATACATAGCGAAAGGGACTATTGGGCAGATTCACTCTTAAGCATCAGTGTCTTTCTTGACATTAAAGTTGGAAAATGGAACAATTATTTTTTCATTAGCAAGTCATACTGACAAATTCCCTCTGCACCCTCTTCCTGTCATGCCAAAATGAATCATCAGCATCTTATTAAGGTGCCCAGGCTATCCCATAACAGTAATAAAGTGTAAATGTATCCCAATTATTCATTTAATGACTTCATGAATATTCAGTATGAAGAAGCACTAGCTGAGCTCACTACAGTAGGTTACAAAGGACACAGGCTGCATATCCCTTCTTTTTTCTGAGATGCCTTCAGGTTTATTCAGATCTTTCCAGTATCTATAAATGATAAGTCACTGGGATGACACCTATTCTGTGACAGATACAAATCCATAGTTTTAGTGCTGTCATCTACATTCTGCTTGCTGTTGTATACACTGTGTGCTCCCCTTTTGCTATTCCCCTCCACACTTCCACCCTAGCCCAGCCTACATTAGTGCTGTGTGAGCCTGCAGGAACTGTCCCAGTCCATCTAATGGGATGGTGCAGGGTAAAGTTTTGAAGAACGAGTTAGCACAAGAACACTCACCAATGTTACCATAGAAAACTGCTGCTATGAAACAAATGCTCTTTTTTTAAGAAATGACTGCCAGTGGAAGAAAAAACAGTGACTGTACGTTTCTACATATGTATGCATCATTCTCCTACTACATCACTTTGTTCTGCATTTTACCCTGTGCCCAGCCATCCTTGAGTGCAAAATCTACCCCTCCATCAGCACCTCTGGAAGCCCGTTTAGCCAGAGACCCTTGGCAGTGCCAGGAGAAACACCCCTCCTCTGCACGAGGCTCACAGTGGAGGGCTGCAAAGCCTTGATAAGCTTATAGACAAAAAGAAAGGTTTTTATTCAAAGAACTGGCTTCTGCCCAGAGCAAATCTCAGGTGCGCAAGTGAGCAGCTCACCTCCTGACAGAACACTTAATTGCTAGCCTGAGATTAAAAAGTGAGAGCAAAGTCTTTGGACAGAGTAGACCAATGATCTTTACAAAGGGCTCTACTACTATTATGGAAACCTAAGCCCAAGCCCAGAGTTGCACAGAAAGAAATAGGAGCAGAGAGCACATGTCCAGGTCTGCTTAGAGGGTGAAGATCAACTCCGGATACATGTCAACAAGCAGGAAACAGAGACAAGGATTCATGCGTATGTCTTGCATTGTTTAAAATGCACAGGGAATAGGGTAGATACAGTCTGCTCAGACAGTGGCCTGTTTTCTCCCAAGCCCTGAATTCTTGAACACATTATCTGAAGGAAGGCTAATGCCCTGAGAGGGAAAGGAGCCAGGTTCTGAGAAGTTTTGCCAGACAAACGGTTTGAACCCAAGGAATGAACCTGAAGAGCTGGAGAACAGGAGTGCCTGTGCATTGGCCAGTGCCTGGAGAGCTCCAGAGCACAGGGTTTCATGATGGTATCAAAGCTCAGCTGTTTGCTGCCAAAACAGCAGTAGTTACAGGGAATGAAAAGATGAAAAACCATTCATAAGCCAATTTATGATTATTTATTAGCTTGACTCTGTCAGTCCTACAGACACACACAATGCAATGCCTTCCAAATACGTAAGCTGTCATCCTGTGAAGTTGATGGTGGTTTTGGAAGGGTTGGTTTTCTATTTTCTGGTTAACTGGAGAAAACGTCCCTTATGCTAAGCATGCTCCCCACGAGTATGCCTGAGAGTCTCTGAAAGCAAGGAGCATCAGGGTTTGGTTGGATAGTTTGACTGCAATTAGCTTTTATGAGAGAATCTTGTAACTTCAGACAGCCAAGCAACACTTCAGAGAAAATACTTGTTTTCAACTCAGTTAAAGTGGTGAAAGAAAGACTGTCTCCCCCTACATGAGCCACACATTCAAAACATTTGAAGTTCCATTTCTACTTTTCTTCAAGAAAAATGATGGCGTTGCTTTTGGCCTGTATGTTGTAGAACGGCCTTAACTGAAGATTCCTTAGTACACTTCTATGGCAATCTACTTCCAGCAAGGTTGTATTAACTATGCTCCCCATCTCTTCCACTGAGCAGATCTTCATCAGGCTCTTATATGAGGATGGCAATTATTAACTCTACTATGGAAAGCATTACCGCAGTATATTAGAGAGCAAAAGTGCAAATGGGCTCAAAATAAGAAAGGTTCACAAATGGGCTCCAAAAATTCATAGAAAGCAAACTCAACAGTAGCTCCTAAGCATAAAGTGGTCTGGTGCAGCCTTGAGTAGGAAGAAATCCCTAAAGAGCTGACCTTGATGAGCTAGGAGGCTATGTCAAGGGAAGGATCATACCATCTTCCCTTGCTGCAGACACTCTTTCCCTAAAGTAAATGCTACTGTCCATTTTCAGACTTAGAATACCAGTTGGATGCCACATGGTTGTTCTTATGATTTAAACTAAAATTCAGGGCCATGTCTTTGCAACATGCTTTGTATCCACAAATGGAGTCTGATTTCCTGGAATTCATCTTGCAGCGAGATTGATGACAGCTTTGTGATGTAAGGAAGTTGGAAAATCTGCTCTAGGCATTTAGATGCTTAACTGCCATTGTCTTGCTATGCAAATCTGGCTCTTAATTTAAGAGTGGATCATCCTACCTAAATTTAGCCAACTAAAAGCAAGCACTTAGTATAAGTAGATCTTTAGGTTTACGATATTGTCAGGGAAAGATGATTCAAGAACCTGATGGCTTTTCCTGCTGAAGGTATCAGAGGTCTTCTGAAGAACATATTTTAACATAGATTACTTTTGATAAGTGTGTGAATAGATGTGTGTATATTTATTTACATGCTTTAAGTATAAAACCTATGCTTTACCCTTCAGTTTTAATTAAGGACACACTAAAAGGCAGGGTTAAACCTGTGAAAGTCAACTACTCACTTGGATGCCATTTTCCACTCCCATTCAAGAGGATGCTCATTTCTAACCATCCCATCTGTGGTATCATTCTCTTTTTAAATTATTATGAACACTGGTTCTGTTCTCTAAGGATGTGCTCTAGTTTTCGCATAGTTGGGATGTTCGTCATGAGCAAGCTTAAAAGTCAAAGGTTTTAGGTTTTACTGAAAATACTTTATGCTCCTATAAGCTTTCACTGTAATTTATGTGCAAGTGGCTCCAAATACACAGCTGAGGAGGCCATCTGGGAATAAACTGAAATGTTATTTCTGGGATATTGCATCAATGACTTGAGTCTTAACCTATGGGAAAAGGGATGAAGAAAGAGTACGATAAAAGCTATCACTATAATCAGTTTTGAGACTATATCCTCACTGAAAACAGATATTCCTTCTCCTGCTTTTTGTCATTGCAATCAAATTGTGTTTAGTCCTCAATATATCTGTGCACAACAGCAAGCAACAGTGTAAAAAGTCTAACTCACATGAAAGATTTCCTAATTATTGTTCCATCCAGTAATAAATACGTATGGCTGGCTTCTGTGCACAAAGGCAAACAGATGCCCTGGGAAAAAGATGGGATGCAGCAGTCAGATGTATTTATTACTGAGCTGTGCAACATGACTAAGGCATGGGCTAGCACAACACCCTCTGACTAGTGGAGATTCATTGCTCAGCCACCACTGAAAAGGGACCTCACTGATCTGATATAATGCAAGGACAATAGGAGGAGGTCTCAAGTGTGAGCCTCACCGAGTGACAAAGTACTGTGGAATTAACAACAAAGGAACTTTGTGCAGGAAAAGAAAATACAATCCAGGTTAGTCAGCCCTAAAAAAAATAAATAGATGGAAGTACCCATGTGTTTCAGGTTAAACCAAATGTATTCTTGGTCACTTTGCTGGTTTTTAAGAGGTTTTTGGAAATAAAGTTCAGAGAAGCATCTAATCTTTATTAGAGCCTCTTAAAGCCTCTTTGTCATAAAATAAAGATGAGCTGCTATTTAAATTTTCCATTTTCTCCAGATTCTTTGCTTCTCCTACACAGACTCTGTCACTCTTCACAGTGGCCTTGGAGAGCTCAGATCTCTGCTGCTGATGGCATCATTCTGACAGCACTGCAGGGATTTACCAGCCATCTTCACTATTCACACTGATACTTGCTGACAAAAGTATATGCTGCTTCACAGCAGTACTTGCTTATTAATCACTTTTGCCATCTTCTATAAGTTGACTCTAGGGAACAGTGTAATCACCCCTTATTAAGGCCCACACAGGACAGCTAAGAAACATTATAAATGAAAGAAGATGATCGTTATCCCCACTAGAGTCCTTGCAATGTCATATAACCCCAGCCAGAACTCACCCATAAGCCAGACGCTCCAAAGTTTCCAGGATCAAAGCCCCCTATACCAAACCTCAATGCTTCCCACTGACCACTGCAGACAAATACTCTCACATATAAATGCTATAAATGTGATATAATTCTGCATATGAGCTTTAGGGCACAAACTGTGGCCCTGTGGATGGCAAGGTTTGGAAGTCAGGTCACAGAAAATTAAACAGACTCTATTTATTAGACACGGCTTGGAGTACTGGGCTGCACATGAAACTAAATACAGCTCTGTCTGAGCCCCAAGGCACCCAGGCAGGAGTTTCTTTAGGTATTACAGCAAGTTTCAGAAAAATCCATCATCACAAACAGTTCTAATTATTTCCAGCCAAATGCCTGTAACCTTGGCAAAAAAACCATTATTGAGCAGGCTATTGATCTAGTCAGTAAATAAATACACTTATGTCATCAGTAAGCTAGAAGCCTCTTGGGTATAAAACCAAAATCTTAAGGGCTACCAGTTATCTGACATATGATTTTCATTAGGATTTATTGATTAAAGGTTTTTAAAAACAAATAGACTTTCTTGATAAAAGGCCTAGCACAGAATTTCTGCAAAGTTAAATAACGTCTGACTTGCTATATAAAAACCTGTGACCCACATCCTAATTACTTCACTGAGGAAGTTTGCTTCTTATTCCAACAGAAGAATGCATGCAACATTTATTCTAAATACCATAAATGTTTAAAGTGGAGGGAGGAGGCCTCAGCTAATGGAATCATACAGGGAGGTGATTCTCACTGCCTGGTCCTAGCCAGCTAACCATGGTTACTGTAGTGAAATTAAAAAGAAAGCAAGAAAAGAAAGAAGGCACAAGGCCTTCTTAAACACTAATATTCTTAACGCTGCAGACATAAGACTAGTTGTAACATCTCCGTGGAGCCTACTCTAGTTTAGTGCCTGCCTGCAGTGGAGTTTTGGCAAAGCTTAAACACTCTCTAGAAAGAATCCCACAATTACCAGCAGGTCAAGCTCACAGGGAATACAGGTTGTTTATATCACCAGGATGTTTCAGCCCTATGCTGAAGTCAATCCAGGATTGAATCTCCACGCCCAGGGTCAACATCAGCCATTGAGCAGACTCATTTTAGTCTTTATGCTGCTGTTGACAAGCAAGAAGCCCTTTGGATACTGCAGATGCCAGTAAGAACTGCCTAGGAATGGGAAGTCCCATAAGAATAAGCTCCCCACCATTTATACTGTTTTCCATAAAATGCCTGTTCAGAGCAAAGCTCAACTCAATGCTAACGAAATACAGCTGTATTTCTCCTGCTCTAAATCGTAACCACACACATTTACGCAGCCAAGAATGTGGCCCTGCTTCACCAGCAGCTTAGGCAATTTTCCACACAACACATGCTCTCCTTTCAATTACCTGAGCAACATGTGTCTATGCCATACATACAGCTCTCCCAATCTAAGTAATAGATTGTTAATCTATTAGCTCTATATATAGGAAAAAAAAATTTACTCTTTGGGGAGAGAGAATTTCCTTTGAATGTAACCATTTGTGTCATAACCTTTTATCAACCTGAGTCAGGAAGAATTAGCATTCCCTGAGATGCCTGCAGGGATATCGTTGTGACTCTGCCTTTAGGGTAAAACTAATCCTGTCTCTTTCTTGCACACAAGAAGCAAATGACCACCCAAATCTCTGCACAGCTCCATCAGAACTACCCGCTCCGGAAAATGCCACTGACATTGGATTTTCTGGAAGTTTTTAAGGAAAGAAAAAAAACTAATGAAAAAAACAAAACCCCAAACCTCTCCAGAGGTCTCTTGGTGCTCGAGTGACATAAATGCTCACCAGACCATAGCAGAGTCTAGTCTAGTTTGTTTAAGCTCAACTATGTCATTATCTACCACAGAACTCACAAGGGACTAATAAAATGAATGGCATACCTGTATAAGGGAGAAGACGGAGTGAATGGTCTACTGATCACCCTCTGCAACAAGAATGGGGCTGTCTGAGGTTTTGTCCTTGGCCAAAGGCACACTTTGCCTTTGCCAAGTGTGAACCCCACGTCTAAACGTCACCAGGAGAGAGCAAAAACTTAAATACTGTCATTTTAATTTCCCTCCCTCTGTGTAATTATAAATGAGCCTGGAAGCTGTTTTATTGTCTCTCTCCCAGTTCAGCTAAAACTGTGTAAACAGTGGTGAGCCTCTCCCCTGGGCAGCGGTGCTGCAGTAGCAGAGGTGCTTTGCTGCTCTATACTGGAGAGCAGAGTTGCGGGCAGCATTGGAGCTGGGGCAAGTGATCCCACTACAGACTCATAGTACTAGGAAAGCAGGAAGTCTGCTCAGTGTGAAGTCCAAAACTGCTTTAAAAGGAGAGAAACAATTCTCTTTCAGAACAAAAGAGAAGCTTTGACGTCTCCCACAGCAGAGAAGACCCAATAAATTTCACCTACAAAACACTTCTTAATTTTTTATTAAAGCGCATCCCAAGACTTAGCTGAAACCTGGTTTCCAGAAGTCAAAATCTGAGACAAGCCCAGTAAAACAGGGGGCTCCAGTGCTTAACGGAGGTTAGATAATCCAAGCCTAGGTTTAGGACTTCTGAGGTTTAGTCTCTGTCTTCAGAATGCAGCACTGTGCCCAGCCATCGTGGAGTGACCCTCTGAATTCAGACTGGGGAGCCAGGGCAATCCTGCTCTGGGGTCAGGAGTAATGCAGCCTCACAAGCACCAGGTCCCAGTGCCAAGGGCCAGGTTGGCATGTGGGGACCAGCGAGAGCCTGCCACAAGCTGCACAGCCTCCTAGAAATTCACTGAATTCACCACAATCCTACAGAACAATTTCAGTTTCGACAAAGCTGTTTCACTGAACAATTCCCATCTGGCTGTCCCCACTGCAGTATGTAGGCAAGCCAGGATGCAAGTTCAGCTCAAGGCATAGAGGCTGACTTGAAAATACCAGCAATAATGATGCACTGAGAGAGAAACCCAGTCAAAGACCTCCAAGATAACCAAGTCTTGGCATAACAGCGGGTAATTCCCAGCCCACCCCAGAGCTTGCTGGCCAGGCATGCTCGTGATCAGCTGCCTTTCCAGGAAAACACTGTAGTCATAAGCAGCTGTATAGTTTAAAAATGACAATAGTCTTGTTGATGCCAATAATAACTCTTTAATTGCTAGAAGCTGGTGTTTGGCTGCCTGAACGCTTTCTCTTGCACAGGTCTGCCCTTTAAAGTAATTTATATCTATTTGCTTCAGAGAGAAAACAAACAGCAAATTATAGTGCTGGGATAATATTTGCTAATTACCGGTGTCAATGAAATACACCTTTGAATGGTGTGGGTTTCCAAACTGTCACATAAAGCATAAATAAAACCTAACTTATTTATTAGCTCTGAAAAGGAGCTGTGGATCAAAACACAATGATTATTCCATTCAGTCTCCAGGGCTGACTGTTGTGCAGCTGCTGAAAGATAATAAACACAGTCCTGAACTAGAAATTGGGGAGGAGTGGGCTCAAACCCAGCCCCAACAGACTAAATTTAGCCTCAAGAATTTGCACAAACAGCTTTTCAGCTTCCTTGCAAACCATAGTAGCTGCCACCATCTTCCTCAGTTCTGTCCTGCAGGAAATGCTGGGGCATAATTACTTCAACAGAACCTCCTGGATCTGCTGCTCTTGCATCTATTAATTCTGGGCCTTGCTCAGATGCAACAGTGCTCCTTTTGGCTTTTAACTGGTAATGGAATAGGCAAAATAGGAATGAACATTTTAGATTATCTTGCAAGGAAAACTATAATCACTAAGCAGTGTGATTTTGGGCGTAAGAAGTGAGACAGAAGACAGGCAAAAAAGAGTGAGCTGAGGAACATGAGTCACGACAGAACAGAGAGCAGCCCGTGTAGGGTCAAAGCAAACTTGTGATACCCCCACAGTATTCTTTGCTACTGTGAGAAGATAAATCACTGCTGCTGGCTTAAACTGGCTGTGAGACTCCTGTCCTTGGTGTGCATCCACTAAGTGCAGAAAGGGGAACTCCCAGCTCACCCCTGCAATCAGTCACCTAAATCATGATGCACCTCAAAATGAACAAGAACCTCAGAGGTGGCCATAATGAATTACATCAAGAGGAGAGAACAGGTGGTGGTGGGCAAAGAACAACGATTTTCACTTGATTCTGAAATAAGAACAGAATAGTTCTTTGATTAGGTCTAGTGCTAGGATTTCCATTCAAATGATTTCCCTCATCTCTGTAATGGGCAAGAGGCAGGGCATAGAAGTGAGAAAAGTGGTAATAAAACTCCCAAGCACAGGTTGATCTAGCCATCTGAAAGCACTAAGTAATCAGCTGGCCATCCTTCTGTGCAGGCGTGAGGGGAAATCACGTCTTTACCTTTCTTTTTCCTTTTATATTGTAGGGCTTTTTTCCTTTGTTGACAATGGGTTCCCTCCACCCCTCAAATCACGTATTTATGGAGTTTTCCAATGGCTAAAAGACCCAGTATTTAAAAATAAATGAAAGTTAGGATACTCAGGGTGATTAATACCACAAGTTTCCACAGGTTTTGATGCAGAACATTTGCATTACAAAAAAGCTATTAATAAGTACTAAAGCATCTTAATAACAAGCTTCTTTTCAGCAGTAAGTTACACAGCAGCTTTACCATTTCCTCCCTGTTAGTTTCTGGGTCTTAGATAGATTTTAGTATAAGTGAAAGAACACAAAGTGCCCGTGTAACATCAACTAGAAGTCTGATGCTGTATGTAAATAATGAGCTTTCCTCTACTTTAGACTGCAATGAAGAAAATGGTACAGAACTTCTGTTCACAGTTAGAATGGGTAAATGTGAAGACTATGGACTTGAATTCATCCCTGGGCAGAGGAGGC
This sequence comes from Psilopsiagon aurifrons, assembly GCA_025447955.1. Lineage (NCBI taxonomy): Eukaryota > Metazoa > Chordata > Aves > Psittaciformes > Psittacidae > Psilopsiagon > Psilopsiagon aurifrons. The sequence continues at coordinate 42,164 of JAOEHY010036063.1, forward strand.
AAGCACACAGTCTGTGCCCACAGGAGACTAAGTTTAGGAGCATGGGTAACATTTGAATCTCACAGAAGCCACTAACAGCCCTAAGTTGCAATTTCATTCAATCTTTGATTGTTATTCATTTATTTTCTATCAACATCATCCTGTTTCCAACAATAAACTTCTTAGGCAATGTTACTGACTGTGGTCCTTTCATTGCCTTCCAATGGAAATAGGCTGAACACGGGGGCACGATGCCTGACCAAGGCATGCTTTCAGGGTAATCTAATGGCTGCAGCCCTTTGTATGAACAATAGTTTTGTGTCCCCAGCTATCTGAGTGACAGGATTTTACAGCAGAGGTGGAACCTGGGTGGAGAAATGATGTCCAAGGAGACAGATATCACTGTGTACCTACCCACAGAAATGAGGAGTTACGTACAACCTTCCCCTCTATGCTACCAGCCCTGCTCCCAGGCAGGTCTGATGGAGACGGCACAAGACCAGCAGAAATATTTAGTCCCAGGTTTGGGGTTGTTTTTGCCTTTCTTTTTAAGTTCAAATTAAACCCCATCCATACTTTGATGTTGACTGAACTTTATGTTTGTTTAATGATCTGAAAGTTTGTTCAATCCCACCATTTGCTGCTTGTTAACCAAGAGCAGCACTACTATTTACTTTTAGAGCTGCCAACCAAACTGGCCTTAATAACTACCTGCCACAGTCCTGTCTCCCTCCCTCCCATCAGAGGCTGCTCCTTATCAAGAACACTCTTTCATCAAGCACATTATTGGCTAAAAATAACAAACAGACTTAAGAGCCTGTTTTCTACCAAACACCTTTTTTCAATATATGAAATTTTCCATCTGTTTTAAGGGGCATCTCTTTTTTTCTTCCACCCTCCTCATTTTGTATCCTTCACAAATTTCTTGCCAGCATTTGGTGGCCAAGGAACACATGTTGCACCAGCGAACGGGAAGGACACAAAGTCCAGCTCATTCCCTAAACAACACGGTCTGTTCAGAATTCATTCTGCCCATTTGCCAAATTCAGGGGCTCCAACTGAGCCACCAGACTGAAGGACCCACACACTGAACCACACACATGCAGCTTGATAATGGAATAAAGTTCATTAAATTCCACCACAAAATCCAGGGCTATGGCACATTTTCATCACCTGCTTATTTTCTTATATGAGCCTTAATGTCAATGTGCTTCATTGCAAGAACAGGGAAAAAAAAGGACTTAGAGTCGGAAAGATTCGAGCCCCTGCTTACAACTATTTCACTGTTGTTAGGGTAATATAAAGAAACCTGAGGATGAATGGATGGTCATCCAGATGCACAAGGTTCTAGCTGTGCCATCTGGTGATATAAACACTTCCCAAAAGACCTATTTTAGGAGCTATTGGGAGGTTTGCCATGTTCTAATCAAACTGCCTCTTTATTCCCTCAGAAAACTCCAGCTTCCTTCTAGCCTCAAATGACAAAATTGCTGCAGCAGTCTGCAGAGGCTTTTAAAAGAAAATTGTACCTTTGGATGAAGAAGGAGGAGATAAAGGAGGAAACTGTTCCCATGGGATAGCTTTGCCTTAAAAGCTTACTCAATGTTTTGGTTATGCTGGGACATCCTTCTTTTCTTTTAAAAAGCAAGGAAGACACCCTGGTTTTGCCAAGGTCAGTGGGTGGCTTATCATTAGGATTCAGAGGGGTTGGACTCAGCCAGTCACTTGATCTTTTCAAAGAGATCACTACACGAAGTTTGATTGAAAGAAACAAAATGAAAGGATAGGTGGTCATGGTGGTGTATCCCCTCCCTTCTCTCCTGGACCCATCTGCTTTCCCAAGAATTCCTGTTAGCCTTTGCATAAATGTAAGGAGTTGGATGATTGGGGCCCCTGACCTAACAAAGGCAGGAATGACCACACAGATCACAAGAAGGCCTGGATACTCCTTTAGCATATCAGTTCTCTGGAGACAGTTAATCATTCCCTTACAAAGATTTGAGGCCAGTATGAAAATTTACACTGACTAAAGCCAAACATCTTTCATCCCTATAAACAGAGGCCCCAAGAAAGAGTGCCTCTGAGTTCTTCTGGAAGCGGGCTGAAATCAGGTACCTCCCCTCTGAGTGGGATGCCTTTCAGAGCCCATAAACTCTCAAGTTTATGAAATAGGGTATCACCTGCTTGGGCTGTTGCTGTTGTTCACTGACACTCAACCTTTCACTTGTTGAAGAAAGCTGGTATGAGTGCACTAGTAGTATATTCCTTTTCATTGCACCTGAGGTAAAATTTTAACATATGTACATGCATATATGCATATACATCTATATATCCATATATCTCCATCCTAGTGTGTTGTGTTAGCTCAGTTACTTAATTGTAAGTGCATGTATATTAGCTGCAATAATCAAGTGTTGTTATTAATGTTAACAATGCACACTACTGCTGAATTGTATTTGTAATCCTTCAGCCATAAACTGTTGGACCAGATCTGAGACTAAGATTGGATCCAGCCACACCTAGGCTCCTCTCCAAGAGGCAGTGCAGAAAGCAAGGGGCTCTAGTCTGACCCCCGTGACCCAATGGGAAGATTTCCCTTATTCCTTTCACCTTTAATCCCTCAACTTCCATTTCCTTTTAAATTCCATTAGACATAAACTATTGTCCAAGTATGAGACGAGGCCTGTGCTCAGATGCACCTAGGCTCTGTCAGGAGTTGAGGAAGCAAGGGGGTATATTCTGAACCTTGTGACTCAGAGGGAGGGTCTCCCTTATTCCTTTGTATTTTCAGTTTCTACACACATTATTTCGATTCAATTCTGTGTTAATCCCTTTAATCCAATTCCGTACAAATCACCACAATTCTGACACAATCTCTTTTTGTATGTAATAGAGTGGACCTCGCCATCGAATTCTGCTGACTCAAACACTTACAAATTTCTATTAAAATGTCTATTGCTAACTTCTCTATGCTCACTAACACCATTACCATAAGTGCACCTCCTTTCTTCTGGCTCCCTGAGGCAATCTGGGGAGACCCCTCTCCCCAGGAAACTCTTCTGAATATTGCTTGACATTCTGCCACATGAGCCAAAGAGGCCTCCTGTAAACCCCAGCCGTTATTTTTAACACCTTCTCCAAAGAACCAACTTCCAGCTGCCTACAGCCACACTCCTGACACTGAGTTTTAATAACACATTTGACACAACAGCTTATTGATCTCATAGCTGCAGGAATGGCAGCTATGTGCTTGATGAAACTTCAGATATAAGCCTGAGTGTTTACATCCAAGAGGGACTGTCTTTATGTCCAGTCAGTATCCTGATTATTTTCAGACTATTACACTTACAATCATCCTGTTTTGAGCTCAGGACCTCACGCCTTTCCCAAAGGCAGCCACCACTCAGAGATGCAGAATCCACTACCTCCCTCAGTAGACTGTCCCAGACATTCTCACTCAAAAAACCAAAAAACACTTCTAATGGTTTTTTATCTGAATTTAGCTTCCACCCTTTATTTCTGATTTGTCCTCCCTTGCAAGACCAAAAGGTTTATCAGTATGTGGGGGGCTGGAACTTGATGATCTTAGGGTCCTTTCCAATGCTAATTATTCTATGATTCTCCATTTCACCACATTCATGTGGTGTAATACAGTTGCTTCTCAGTTTTCTTTTTGACGAGCTAGATGACAGCTTCGTTTAATTACATCACATTGAAGTCTCATGGATCAATGACTTTCTTCTAATCCACTGACACCTTTACATGGTTATAACTACACCCACCTAGGAGACTATCCTGGAAAAACCACCACAGAGAAAATCAGTGTCCCCCCTTCCTGCTGATCCCTACTAGTCCAAACCTGAAAATAAAACGATTCCATATAGGACTTAAATATGGACTTGCCTCTGACTTTCAGTTGAACGTTAAGCCTTTAGGTATTTTGTACCTGTTTTGTCTAAAAAGGAAAGTACAGTGCACCTTTTCACCCAGATGAGCATTTGTCTAACAGATTACTTGAGGTCAAAATGAGATTAAAAGTAGTTCTTGGCTGTAGAGCCTATGTAAAATTCTCCCAACTTATGTTCAGGGAAGGGAAATACCCTGCTGGATCAGCTTTATGTTTTTATTCAAAGGAACCTGAAATACATTTTTCAGCTTTCCAGAAGTATTTTCTGCTGCTGCTGCTAATGCTTTCCACAACCCAACGCAATTACTTGTTAATAAAAACATGGTTTAATATGCTGGCAGAAAAATTGATACCATTTCCATTCTCTGCCTTAAAACAAATGAAATGTAGGAAGGAATTGAGCTGTCTCCTTTCTGATATGGGTATCAGATAGTTTTTAAAGCTCAGATCATTACCAAGTGTAATTTTCATATAACAAGTTTAACTCTGACCTTGTGCTATTAATTTTGTGGTGCTAACTTTGTAGGGGAATGTATTACTTACCAAAAGCTAAGAAAAAAGAGGAATATTGTTTCAGAATCTTCAGGCCTTCTCCTTGATCAAAGTGAACAATATCTCTATTTTGTCATCATAGAAGCAATTTGTACAAAAAAACAGTAAGTTTGGCCTACTGCAATAAGGCTCTGTAATAACAGAATGTGAACCGCATGAGCTGACTCTGGCCATTTGTGTTTAACCAGCTCTAAGGCCTCTTAACAAATGGCTGCACTGTTCTACTATATGAATGTTGAAGCCGTGTTTCATCTTTGTTCACACCCATTTAGCTGTTCTTAATGGGATCAAGCAGTCTTCGGATGAGCAAAAAGCCACACTTCCCAGTGGCTGTCAGGGGGCAAACTGCTGGGGAAGCAGCACTGGTCATTCTTTTTCTCCCACTTTTTCCCCGCTCCCCCCCAATGCATTAGGCCTAATTCAGGTTAAACAAAAAAACAGACCAGACTGAAGTTTTCAATTTTCAGTTATTCTTGATGCTATTAAACCTGGAAAGACTGTTTACTTTGATATGGCATCTGTCTTTTCCTTGGTATAGGTAGAGCCAGGCTCAGTTCCTGCCTGTGCTTGAGGGCAAAGGAGGACACATCTACCAGGAAGCTCTCCAGAGTTTTGAGGTTTACATCTTGCAGTGAGGAGAGGTGAGGCTCTCCTCAGTTTTAACAGTACTGACACGGAAGATGAAAACGAATGACTTCCTAGACTAATGCTTAAGACTATGCTATGGGATACCACTGCCCTATGTTAATATTTAATTTCTTCTAGTGAATGAAATAGTGTCTATGAGTGATTGAAAATACAACCAGCTCAGAATACCTTATGGTTTGGTCTTTAGTTTATGTGAAATAATTGTTCAGATTCATGCCCTCACTCAGAAAAAGGAACTGAACTTGGTTCTCTCACTTCTGAAGGGGCTGCATGGATAAGGACAGCCTGAAACACCATCCCTGGGCCTGAGCAGCCCAAGTGAGGAAAGAATTATTCAATCTGCTAGAGATGCGAGGTTTTGGAGAGGTCAGATGATGAGAGGACCCAGGTAAGGCATGTAACCTTGGCAAAGCCAAACTGAACTTGCTGCCAGTAAATCCAACACAGGGACTGGGAAAGCAGGAAGGTAACCATAAGGGGAGGAGAAGAGCTATCTATGCTACAGGACAACACTGACAAGAATAAGTATGTATGAATAAACTACTGATAAATTCAAGCTTGAAACTAGACTTTTATTTAATGGAAGGAGAAACCTATTTAGTTTTAAGACGATGCCTAATAAACTGACAGATGGGATTAGAGGGGATTGATGGCAGCAGGAGACGGCTAGGCATGAAGACCCAGAAAATCCACCAGAGTTGCCTGTGTTTCTGGGTTCCAGCAGCATCACTGGATAATGTTGAGAAGTATAAGCTCTGGGATGGGAGCACAGCTGACATTAGACATGGGCCAGGATTTAAAGAAAACCTTAAAATCTAGTGCCACCAGTGTAACACCTATTTCCAGATTATCCAAAGGAGAGAACTAATTTGAAACTCTGATCCCTTTTAAAGGCCTGTAAAGATATGTACCATACATAAATCTGAGCCTTTATGTTTGCTTTGCATCATCTTCCCTAAAACTAGGAACAGAAATGATTGTTTTGTCTGCCTTCATAGAACTATCAACTCTGTCATACAGTGACTAATTCCTACTCAATCTAGAGTTTCCATATAGCGGGACATACAGGTAAGACACTCTCATGGGTCCCTCAGTTACTACTGTTATGCTAATATAAAACATATATGTATGTATATGTATGTGCATTTAACTATATATACTAACAACTATTTCCTTTTCATAGGTGTAGTCTTCTTATAGCGACAGCATACTTCCAAACCAGTAAAAACTAAATTGAAATAAGCTGTGTGATTTACACAATATAACAAATCTAAAGGCATTTCTTAAGCAGAAAATACATGGTGGGTCCCCTTGTTCAGTTCCACCTCTGTGTGTAGTGTAAGTCCTGTAATAATGTCAGTACATAGCCCTGCATGAATACCAGCTGCTGCACAGGCCACCAGCTCACCCTCCTGCACATTAGCCTTCAACTAATATCAGGAAGCGGTTTTATGATAGTCAGGAGAATTCTCGCCACTGAAGTTAAACTGGTTTTGTCCCAGTGATATTTTTTATTCCCAGTGTGCTCTGCCAGGTTTGAGACAGCTTTTTTTCTTTAATGTTTTTCCTTGTAAGCTTCCAATTATGAATATGCAGAACTCTCCTTAGGAATTGGGTAACACCTTAATATAGAGCATTTCCAAGAAAGAATGTGTAGCTCAGAATAAAAAGAATAAACCAGCTCCATAAATGTCAGACTGTGAAGAAGGAAGATTGTTCTTTACTTCTGATGAATCCAATTCAGCAGCCGCATTAAAAGGTGCCTTTGAACGTGGAACTGAAAGGACTATTTCCTACTCTTAACAAAGTCTGACTTTTCAGTAAGTGGCTGCAAGACAGCCTTATGCAAAGACTGGACTTAAATACTGTAAAATGAAACCAAGGAACACCACAACCCAAAAGCAAAACCAAATACCTTGATCTAAAAAACTGAAACTCCCTTGAAGACTATCTCCCTCCTTGCTGAATAGAAGAGGGTTTTGGCTGAGTGTTTAAGGCTAGCAGTTATGGAAAGATGATTTTTACTTTGATTATTTGTTTGGACTACAAGATAGGAACACGTACTTTGAAAAGCTATTCAGACAAAGCCCATCACTGAATGCCAATAACCTTGCTGTGGATATATGCTATTCACTAATACATGCTACTCACAAAGAGCTAAAGTGAAGCTCTATTACCTTATGTGAGCCACAAAATCACAAACAATAAGCAAATACAGACAATAAGCACAATAGATTTCTTGCCACATTTGGTCAAAAGCCTCCCTAGCATGTCTACACTAACATGTTTGCTAAGGGTTTGAGAGAGGAACTTCAGTCGACCAAATGACTCTCTTAGAGCAGTAGGCATTGAGATAATGTCTTGGTTCAAGAGCACAATAGAGTACATAGTTTACTGCAGTGAATGCTCTCAGACAATCCACAAGACATTTATAATTATTTAAGTGGACTTTGGAGCCAGACATAAGTCAGGTAGGATTCACTGTAGCCCCTGAAGATAGCAGCCTGCACATTTGGCTTTGGTGCCACGAGCCAAGTAAATAAGCAGAAAACAGTAAGCAGCGCAGTCTGCAGATGGCTACCCTTGCAAGCATTAGCATGTCCACTGTAGGAAAAAAGCTCCTTTGTAAGCTGAAATGCTTGATCTAACACTTCTTTCAGATACAGATTTAATGCACAAAGCAAAAGTTTTTTTAAACATTAGAGAATTTCTTAGAGAAAACACTAGCCTGAGTGTAAGGACACACCTTACCAGTGTCAGTGGGCTGATCTGCGAAGATGATTCAGAAGCCACAGGCATCATTTGGGCAAGTGCCCTCCTCAACCTCCTGCAGTAGTGTTGTGCCTCAGCAAGAAGGGCAGAGTGGGCTGGGTGCCTGGGAAGAAGGGTCAGCCAAGAGTCCATGAGCACCAGACCAGTCCACAGCAATAAGGTAGGTCCAGAGTCACCTGCACCACATCAGAGGTGATCCTGTAGACAAGCAGCAAAAACTCAGGGTAGGGGAAGAGAACACAGAAGCCGGTGCACTCGGTGTATATATGCAACATGACAGCAGGACAGTAAAGGCCTTCAGATGCTTTTTCTCAGGATAGTGAGTATATTAGTGCTTCCCATATTTCAGGTTTCTGGAGGCATCTATGGTGGAAATCAATTGAACTGCTGCAGAAAGGCTTGGGTGTTCTGGAAAAACAAAAAAGCAAACAAACTCTCCATCAATTGTATGAAATGGTTGTGTTCCCTTTTTAAACATGGTTACTTTTTAAAAAGACAAGTAAATTAATATTAAAGCATATTTTTTCCAGTTAGGATGCTACATTTATAGGCTCTGGCATTTACAGGAAGCAAAACCACAAGAAACAAGCTCCTGTTCACACGCAAAATCAAAGGAAAGTAAAATACGCAATGATGAAAGGTGTATAAACTACTTGAGATTTCCATGGGAAGCTCTTGAAAACCCAATCTTCTTTTGTAGTGCAGGTATTTCAATGCACCCAAACAGTACTAAGATCTTCATTTGCCCTGTTAACAGTGAGACAGTAATTTCACAGCCTGTCAAATGCAGGAGTGAACAAAACCAAACTGTTCACTGAACCAAGAGAGGAATGGATTTGTGAACATCACCACTGATATTTTGCCTCTCGTGTGTGTTCTCAAGTGATCAAAAACTGTCAGATGTTAATGTAAGATCACTTCTTGCCAAGATATTGAAGTAAAATGTAAGGAAATCAGAGCTCTTGCTCTCCTATCTGTGGGATAGGAGAAACATGTGCAAGATTCTTTGGAAAACTGCAGTTTATTGAAGTTAATGGGTGCCATTAACTGGGCTCCACAAAAGCAACACCCTACAGAAATCTCTAACTCCAGGAACAGGAAAGCATATACCAGAAGTCAGCATGGATGCAAACTCATGTGCACCTCCAGCAGATCCACCAGCACCAATTGCTACTTCATTTTTAACACGTTTCTGACCTGTTCAGTCTCTAGTTTGGTAAATGCCTTTCCCCCAGATCCTCCACCGGTCTCGACGACTGTGTCTGAAGATGGTTTAAGCAAACTAAACATAGTAAATGCAACTCCTCAGCTTTCCTAACAATTAGTTAACCTTTTTATTTAAAGCCATCACTACTTGTTTTGCACCACTTGTGTGAGCCCTGAGAGTCCTGCTTTCTGCTGGCATCATGACTGCCATGAAAAACTTCATTCCTTTCCTAGCATTAGCTACCCTTTATTCACAAGATGGAGGCTTAGCAAAGCAGGGTTAATTTTGCAGAACTATTTTTGTGTCAAGCAAGTCAGTCAAGTGTCAAACGAACCTCTCACAGAATCTGAGTGGATTCACAATGCGTTAAATTTAAATAGAGAAATTTCTCTCAAAAAACCCCTTGAGTCAAGAGAGGTCACTGTTGGAAACCACAACTAATGTGGCAAAATGGAAGAACGTCATAGAGAGTGAATGGTCCTTGGCAGCTGTTTAATGGTGCTCCTCTGCTGTGGCACTCAAGGCTGACCAGCATCGATTTTGCTTCTGATGTATCTCTCCCTTTGGTCTGTCATGACTCAGCCTCTGAGCCCCCTTAGCCTGTGGCAGAGTTTAACTGCGATTCATTCACTGGCTCCCACAAAGGCCAGGAAGTTAAATTTCTTTACATATTCAGCCTTAGCATGCCAGGTCCTCTGAGGAAAAGTTCCTCCTTCCCTGCCCCTCTCCTTCCTCTTTTCAAAACGAAAACCCCAGAGAAGCAGAAAGATAATTGTACTTTAGGACACCCAGATCTAAATATGGGTAAATAAACTCTGGAGCACAGCAGGCAGCAATGCACAGCTGCAGGAGGCATCACTGGGCAGTTTGCAGCCTGTCGTGCGATGTTTTGCCTGCATCCTGCATATCCTCAGTCTCCATCTGTGTCCCAGGACAGGGTCCGTGTGTCTCCTGTGTCTGGAAAGGTGGCAAATGGGAATGAGCTTCTTTTCTCTGGACTGTTCCTTTCAGTTTATATCTTTACAACCTGTTTCTGACGTTTCCAACCCCACTGGCTCCTCAGCCCAGAGCCTGTGAGCAGAATCTACTGTTTCATTCCACATAAACTGAGTGACCTGCAACCCCAGAATGCACGAGCATTTCCCTGCTCAAGGCATCCTTTTATGAGAATAGTTTCTTCCCTGTAACAGTACCTTTCCTGGGTTCTTGGTTGGTTGTTTTTTCCCCCACCAGGAGAATGGCTGAACTCAGGTCACAGACCTCCCTTCCCACCTTGCCCTGAGGGGAGAGGACCTGTGTTTAGGAAAACAGTGGTGTGAAAGGGAATAGGTGTTCCTCCACCTCCTTTGTCCTCTACCGAAAACCTCAGAGCTGACAAATGGACCAATTCCCCACCAAAGTGAAGGGCCTTTTAGGCTACCTGAGGTCTTGCTGGTTCTCCATGGGCAAGTGCCTGTTTAGATGGATCAACAGGAGGGGCATGACCCACTTCCGCTGGACATTCTCGTATCCCTGTCACTGCTGTGCTGGAGGGGTGTAAGATTTTGGCAGTGCCTAGGATTCATTTCCAGCTCACTATTTGGACTTCCCAGCACATACCCTGGGCTCAAGTCCACTAATAACTGGTTCAACACCCTCTCTCCTCTTACTTCTATCACTCCATCTCTCCCTTTTAACCTTTATCAGAAGTTGCCAACCTTCATACAACATGAAAACTTCACACGTCTTATCTAATGAACTGACTTCCCCTGGCACTCATCAGACCAGCTATAGCAGGCAGGAGCCCTCATCCTGAATGAAGAAACAGCTCTGAGCTGTAACAGTCAAATACTCTGAGGACATTGCAAATTTATTCCATCTTCTACAGACATTAACAACCACAATGGTTAATCCTAATTGCCAGAAGAGTCAGGTCTCAGTACTTGGGGGATTTAGAAGGGACCTGGTGCCAAAACACTTCAGGCTTCCTCAAACAGACAGACAGGCAGGCAGACATGGAGCCAGTGGCAATTCATGGAGCACATCTGCTTTGCAAGGCTGTCTCCCTTCATCCTTTTGCTCCAGTTGTCACAGCTTAATGAAACAGCAATGCTGGGAACACCTAAGGGGTTTTGGAGAGCAAGGTGACTTCTAAGTCAAAACCACAATTTGAGCTCACAATGCTTTAGAGGCCAGCCAAAAAAATGCCTATTTTTTCCTCATTGATTTTTTGAGAAGGAATTTCCATTTGTTTGGCAAGTTTCTTTATATCACCATATAGAACATGAGAAAGAGTGGTGCTTCTGGGTAGCATCTGGTATAAAAAGAAAGAAATCAGTGGAAGAGGGCACTGAGGCTGCCACCATGGGCAGACTGGAGGGAATGCAACAGGGTAACAGAACAAAAAAGGAACATGGTAAGAAATGCAGATGAGACATTTGAGTTTGATGCAGTGAGAAAGGGGGGGGGGGGGTAATAT
>JAOEHY010036065.1:0-57207 GCA_025447955.1 Psilopsiagon aurifrons
GACATCTGTGTAGATAGCTTCTGAAATTTACCAAACCTTTGTGACTAATCCCACAGGCTGACCAACACACTGAAATACTACCAGTGTTGTTGCTGCTAATTATTCTGGGTAAGCCTATGGGAATCAGGCCCTTTCTTAATGAGTTTGGGAAAGCAACTGAAAATTTCGTTCACACTCGAGAAGATTACTTACCTCATCTCTGTGACTTCAGTTCAAGGTAAAACTTGTGTTCTACATTGAAATGGTGTCCACAAAACTGATAGATTAATTTCGTTCCTTGTTCATTTAGAGTGGGGAAGAGAAAAAGAGAGAAGGGACTGTATTTGGCACTGCTGTATAACAAAAACAACTGTGTAATGTGTCACAAGTGGGGTATTAGATACGACATAATATGTACTATTTCTATCATTACATTATATATCTGTCAGGGCTTTTGGCAGTCATTTTTTCTGAGTTTGAAATCCTTCTCATGTATTTTAGTGAATATCAGTTAAAGTGTCCAGAAATCCCTCTGCAACCAATCAGTTTTTCTTCCTCTAAGTATCTGCTTTTAATTGATGGCTTGTTAAACTGAGTTAAGAAGCCATGGGGTCCTCAACCTGCACTGTGTGGACACAGCCAGAACTTGACACAGAGTACGCATCTGGAAAGGTTTAAGTGGCATGGCTACATCTAGATAATTCTTTTGTAATTAGAAATCTGCGCAATTGAACACGTGACAAATTTTAATTCGTCTTTCGGTCAGGAATGTATCCTGTACCTCCATGTTTGGAAAATGTTATGTATGCCTGTTTTCTAATGACTGTTAAAGAAGAAACACATTAGCAACATCTATCTTTTTTTTTGTAGTTGCACAGACTCTTGCCTTTGAAGGCAGCTGAAACAGCCAGCGTTGTCTGGTGGCGTGAAAGAGATTTTTCTTTTCATTGGGAACACTTTTTTTTGCAAAATGAGATAGCAAAAAGCCGCACACCCAACCACAAAACAATCCTCTGGAAAATCTATTCCTGCATTTGCATGTCTTTGCCTTGAGTAGCTTATGTATCAGCAAATGTCTTGTTTGGGTGTCTTATTAAGTCACACACAGATATCCTTGTTGGTTAAGGAATTACTGCAGTGGTATATGATGCAGATACTTCGGATTAGCAAAAGTGATCTAGAAAAACAGAGATTATTGTATGTCAGCACAGGCTATTGGACTTATTCCAGGATGTACCTTGCACAAAATAGAACAGAAAAGGAGTGTCCAAATTCTAGACTTCCTGCCAGGGATTTTAAGGCCACATGTTCCAACTTTGAATAAGCTGGTAAGATTTGAAAATGAAACTCTGAAAACCATAATCTCTGCATTCTGCTCAAACACTCTGCAGTTTTGTGTTGCTGAAGGCAGTGCTACAGAACTCAGTAATATTCACACTTGGAGTTATTGGTAGAGCTAAAATGGGTAAGTCTTCGCCATCGTGAGTTATTAGCTCTTCAGCTTTACCAAGCCATAATGAGATTACTTCCAGCTGTATATTGCTCTTAAATGCTGAGAGCTTTTCTTTCATTAAAAAAAAAAAAAAAACAACAACACAAAACAACTCTTTTTTAAAATGTATACATGTCAAATTCTGATAATCAGTCGTTTAAGTGCTGTGACTAGAAATCATTCCTTGGCAATACGGTAATAACAAACCTTTACAAATTTCCAAGTGGCTGAGCAGAAGAAATTGGGTTTGAAAGAAAAAAAGAATTGTGTGATGAATAAGTACAAACTGACTAAAGAAGAGCTGGCATTTCTTAAGTTTTGAAACAGAAGACTCTCTGAAGTGGTACAGCTGGGATATAAGAGGAGGAAGACTACAGTTAGCAAACAGCTATTCCTTTGGAAGTTTGGGGGTGATTTGCTTTTCACAAAAATCCTTAGAGAAAATAGTATTTCTAACAAATTACATTACCATCTGTAGCTTTGGTGGTTTTAGATCTTGCTGCCCACAGCTGGCCATCACACCTTGCCACCAACCCTTGTGCATCAGTGGAGGTGGCAGAAGATGCCTATGCCTTGGGACTTTGGCTTACCTCATCAGGTAGCCCATGAAATCTGCTTTTGCTATGCTTATGGACAGGCATGCCCAAAGTGTGGACCTACTGATTCATGGACAAAGTGTTTGTATATGCCACCACTGGCATGGTAACAGGCAGCTTGAGAAGGCTGAGGTGTGCTAGGGTGAGAGTAAGGTAAACAGCAGCAGCTGTTTGGGGAATATGTGCTGGGATCCTGAGGGTCAGCTATGTATCAAATTAAATTTAAGCTGAGGATAAGTGATTCAGAAAATGCGTGCCAAAAATTGTTTACAGATTTATGTTTCAATCATGTGATTTGCTCATGCAATTCTTCATGCTAACTTTGAGGACTCTACATCCTGTTTTTCTTTAATCATGTATTTTACGGATTAAACAAAAATGATTCTTCTTTTTTTCCACTTTGCTTCTCTTCTCTGACAAGTTTTAATATGCCCAGGAAGCTATCTGTGTGATTGAAAAGAGTAGGGATCAGCCTGAAATTATGCAGCTGTCCCACACTACTTTATTAAAAGAAGTTGGTTTCTAATGGGGGTGTAAGACAACAGAATTGTAAGAAAGTTCTTTGAGTTGTATTTGTGCATGTGCACAACTCTGCCAAGTTCTCTTCCAGCTGTAAACTGATCTTACAATTTTAATTTCTTGAATTCTGTTTGGTGTATAATATTAAACCATTCAACCCCAAATTTGGCAAACATTTGTCAGTGTTTGCCAAAGTCTAACACCTTATCCTGAGTAGACTGGAAGATCTGTGCTTGAGAATGGAAGAAATAAAAATTCTAGTTTCACCTGTAACAAAGACTTCTCCCAAAGTGCATCTTGTTTTGGGAAGGGGAGGGAATTCACAGTTAAAGGATTTGCATGCTATAATCTGGATCAGCAGGAACTGTGATTAAACAAATCAAGATTTTTAACTTGCCCTGAGGTCCTAAGCAAAAATTGGGAGGTAGAGGCAGCATAGTTCACTTTTCAGAGGAACATGTGGAGCAGTATATGCCATAATGAATGAACAGATGAGTGGTGTTCTGCATTTCATCAGCTACCTGTTCTCACTGTAAAGATTCCAGTAAGTCAGTTTGCCAACGTTACAGTTAGGCTTTTCATCAGTCTTGCATTTGCATTACTTAGGTAGTCTCATTTCAGAAGTGCATATAGCTTAGATAACTGATCAGGTTCATGTAACTGATCTGTTTGTGATTCTACCCTCTTTACCTCCCGCGAGTTGTACCTTTCTTGTGCAAATAAGCTGCTGCTACTGCCTCTGCTTGATCTCTACATTACAGATGTTTCTAATTAACTCTACTGTGACAGACCAAGAGGATACAGTTACAGAGGTTGACAGGTCCCAGAGTCCTTGGAGGCGCTGTTCCGTCACCTGATGCATTCCTTGTTCTAACATCTTTTTGGCAAACTTTCTTAATTATTACAGCCAACAGTACCTCTGTGTTTAATATGGAGAGTGTGGAGTGATAGTGTCTAAAAGCCAGCAAAGAATGCAGGCTTCTGAGAACTGAAATGTTTCAGTATTTGTTTTGTGGTTAAGAGGCATTGGTGCTGCTATTATTCCTGATTTCAGTTTTTTCTACGTTGGTTTTTTTTTTTTTTTTCTGCACCAAAAATGCACTTAGCCTTTCTTAGCTGTTTAAGATCACAAATAACATATATGTCCTCCTCCCATCCTGCAGGGCTTCACACCCAGTGATTTATTAAAGCTTAATAATGCACAGGAAGGACTGTGATAGTCTTGCATTATTGGATGATTTAGATTGTAAAGATAATTGGTAGCCAACCATTGGCATTCAAGTTAGCATGGGCCATCTCATTTGTATTGCAAATTTTAAGTGGTGATTGTGCTATGTGATGTGCTTGCACCTGCCTCAGACTAGGTCAGAGATCCATCAGGTGGAGAGTACTTGCATACATGTGAAGAATCTCTTGTGCTAAATGAGCATGACTGTTCCTTGGTTCTGGGTGAACTTTTCATTTATAGGCACCTGGAAGAGGTGAGCAGTGTTTCCTGGGAGGATATTGCACCTATACCTGAAAAAGTCTTTAGCTCATTGCTTAATGCCGAACAGAAGTGAAAGTGTATGCGCATTTTGTTAATGAAAGATAGGAGATACCTTTCGAATAAAGAAAGAATGATTCTTTCTTAGCCTAGGAAATGAGAGCTGCCTGTTTAATGAATTTTAAGATTGGGAATCTCATTCTCTTAGATCTACCACTTGAGAATGAGAGTAATTATTTCCTATTGCTCTTCATGGAATACAGTTATAATTGCCTTACTGTAACAATGTTCACATTAACACTTAATTGTTAATGTCCTCCTAATTTGAGGAAATCATCACCTCTTCATATTTCATCACCAGCAAATCTTCTTATACTTGGAAGGGCATTTGGAATCACTGAATAAGGATATGACATATCTTTAGCTGGGAGGTTATAATTTAGATATCTTTATTGACTTGAAATTCGTTTCTGTTGTCTTTCTGGGTAGTGAAACTTCTTTTAGAGGCTAAATTGCACTAACAAAATTGTTTATTGTGCAGAAACAGGAACTCCTACATAGAATAAATACTGTAATGTTGTTCACTGGCAGAAAAGTGCAGTGGCGTTCTTCATCTCATTTCTACATTCAGTCTTGTGGTGAAAGATGCATTAGTAAGTATGGAAAAAATTACACAGGGGAAAGGTCAGGCTGACCGTGGTAGCCTGCAGTTTTCTCCTTTCAGATGGAACAGCATATTCCTCATGTTTTTTGAGGCAGCCTGCAGACTCTGAGTTGCTGTGTTTTGGAGCAGCTAGGGTGGAAGACTTGTGACAACCTAACACCAGTTACAAATGTGTGGCAACTTACCAGGTGTTTCCCTCTTCTATTTATTGTTTTGAAAGAACATTTGTAAAATATGACAGACGGCCATAGGAGGCTGGAAGGGTAAGTGGGAAGAAAGATTAAATAGGAAATTTCTTGACTGGAATAACTCCTTCCTACCCCTTATCTTCTGGGTGGAGAGGTTCCCTGGAGTGGATGCTCTTTTACTGTGCTCCTTCTTCATCAGTCTTCCTTCATTAGAAGGTTATCCCATAATAGTCCAAGGTGGGAAAACTGCAAAAGGAATAGAGCTTTCCAGGATCAGAGAGAACAATAAAGAAATGGAGAACAAAGGATAGGGGAGAACCACCCTTGACTTAACTTTCTTCTATTTGATTCCTTCTATTGTTAACTGCAGAGTAGCAGACATCATATTGTGAGGGTATTAACTTCATAACAAAAACACCCATAATTTGTCTACTGGCTGTCTAAAGCCAGTGCTCTGTAGTGCTATGAATACTAACATCAGTTTCATTTCAACAATTCCCTTTAGGTCCATTTTCATTAAATCACTAGAGCACTCTGCAAGTGTGTTCTCTTTTGTTGGAGTACAAATGGTTGATCTTCAGTCATGTAGATTTTAACATGTAATTCCAGTTCTTAAATCTGTCAGAGCTGCTGATTCAAAGTTGGTTCCTAAAACCAAAATACATGTGTGTGTGTAAAAGGGAGGAGGAAGAAAGGTTTTATAGCAGGACCCCAGGGAACTCCTTGTATTGGAGGAGTGTGATAGCTGAATACTGGAGTATTTCAAAAACACCTCGAAAAAGTGAGTCCACTCCTCTAAATAATGTTGATTGGCACAGTTATTATTCAGGAATGTCTGTGAAAGAATTGCTTCTAGCATGAGCTGATATCTTATGAAACAGTTTGTTGACAAGTGAAAAACTATAAAATTAATTTTCTTCTCTCATAAAAAAAGCAATCATTTGTTTTCTCATAAAAATCCCCCCTTCTTTAAAGTGCACACTGAAAAATTATTAAAATATGATTTAAAAAATATTATTAAAATCTTTTTTATTCTCTGCCTACAGAATATTATTTAATTTTTTTATGATGAGTGTCTTGCCTGTTTAAATCTGTGTTATAATCCCATTTATTTCTTTTCCTCCTAATTCTCAATGATTTGTGCTGTAGTGTTGCATCTGCCGAAACACTTTCTTCTAAAATCCATGCAAATTATAATTTGTGCTGGTTTCTCGACTGTGCATGTGATTGTCACGGCAAGTGCTAGATGGATACGCTCTGCATGTCTGTCTGTGTGCATGTGAACGCAATACATCCTAATAAAATGAAAGAAAAGTAATCCCCCCTAAGAAATACTCAAAAGTAAGGATTAGTACGTACATTTTGACTTTCCGTATTTGAAGTAACAGATCTAAGTGGGTTGTAGAGTTTTATTTTGGTTACCCTTGGATTAGTTTACTGCCCCTGCCAAGATATGTATGAGCTCTTTAACCACTACAAGGAGTCTGACCTGAGATTTTTTACCACAGCATGTATGTATGAGCACAGTTCCTCATTCCTTCATTGGAGGAACTTCTTTTTCTAGACTCCAATTACAGTGTTTTCACAAGTGTTATTACAGTCACAAGATACACAATGTGATCTGTTGCAGTCTCTGCAGCTGATGGTGTAGGAGGCAAGGAGTGCAAAGACCATGGCTATGCATTCCCACTCTGGGAGTCTGGGAGGACTGTTTTGCTGTGACCTTGGTCTGGTTTTTCTCTGCATTCTTTGCTGTCCCCAAGCTGTAAAACTGATGTGTTTGGACAAACTCATTTTGTTAAGTGGAAACCCCCTTAGAAAACTAGGAATGGAAATTGATGGGAACTCTACATGATAAAGTGTTCAGTGAATTTTTTCCATAACCTATGATGAATTTGCTTAAGAGCAAAGTCTAATAACTACT
Source organism: Psilopsiagon aurifrons (assembly GCA_025447955.1). Lineage (NCBI taxonomy): Eukaryota > Metazoa > Chordata > Aves > Psittaciformes > Psittacidae > Psilopsiagon > Psilopsiagon aurifrons. Next base: position 6,849 of record JAOEHY010036065.1, read on the forward strand.
TTAATTATCTGCTTTGTATGCTTTCAGGTGGAGTTGTCTGAATTCTTTCTATACTTACTATGATAGGCTAGTTAACAGTCTGGCTGGGCCAATGTGTTAAGCCATGTTTACAAAAAGAATACATCAATGATTTTCTGTTACTAGAGGGTGGGGGGTTTTTCAGTTTTAAGTAGCTCTCCCAAGAGAATCTTAAATATGTTGCATATCTCTCTTTTAAAAGAGGAGAAAGAAGCTGAAGAAGTTTTCAAGGGTATGGAAAGAGGGAGAGAGGGAAATGGCAGTTCATTTCTGTCTAATTCTTAAGCCTGTGAATGACTATGCTAGCCTATAGAAGTAACTAGATCAGTAGAAGAAAGAGCTGTATTTTTAACAAGCAATGATTCCTTTGTTTAGATGACACCCTTACTTGCCAGGTCACTTGCTTGCCCTGTAAAAATACCTGGTGGAAAGCAAAAATGTGTGTTATAAAACGGTCACTGAAGAAAACATAGATTGGTTATGCTTGGGTCACAGGCACAAACCTTTTGTGGTTCTTTTGCCCATAACTCTATGAATTGACAGCAAAAACAAAAGAAAAGAGCTTTACATTCCCAACAGATACCATTCCTCAGTCAGGGGCACAGGCTGCCGTGAAATGCCATCCCATTCCTGTTAAAAAAAAGAGCTTGGAATGAGAAGCAGTGATCTGTTCTCCAGATGTTTATCTCTACGATTTAGCATTCCTTCATTTGTGTGTGAGGCAGTTACCTGCAAATTACGGTATTTTATTTAATCCCAGGTTCTTGTGAAGCAAGTAGTAATTGAGAAATTGAGGAAGGAGATTTATTTCAGCGAAAGTTTGTTTCAGTTTGGTTGAGGAGATGTACCCTGAAGAAACTCTCTGAATTTAGGGCAGCTGAGAGTGTGGAGAAAGCCTAAGTTGCATTGGCTTGCTCTAATGCCTCAGTCAAGAAGCTGAATATTATGTGCCAGGCAGGGAATGGAGAGCTATAACATTTTAGGAATGAAGCCAGGGCCAAAATACCTCGTTGTAGCTTGCACCAGTGCAAGAGTGCCTCTTATTTGTCTCCCTGTGAAATTGTACTTAATGAATTTCCTGCTGATGCTGTATCAGCAAGTAATTGATTTTAGTGTATCTTAAAAGCTTTTCATACTTTTAAGTTCTTCAGTGCTCTTCAGATTTTATGTATTGCTCTGAGTAACTTTCCTTCGCACTTAAGACACCTTCTGCTTCCAGCCTTACTGAAAGTGGACCCTGCATAAGAAAATTACTGCTGTGCTTAGAAGAGGTTTTCCAGCTAAACACTTCATTCATAGATATATAGCTCAATAACTGCATCCTTTAAAACAAATCATGAGTTATGTACCGTTTGTCGCATTTTCAGATGAAAGTCTCTCACTCCCTTTCCTCTCCATATTGCTTCCCTCCTGTTCTTAAAAAGGAAGAAGAAAATGGGATGTGGGAAGGTTTGTGGATTTATTTAAAACTATGTAAAATGTAATATTCAGGAGTTTGTGGGGAAGCATATCCAGCTATATCATTTATAGATCAATTCTGGCAGGAGTTCTATCAACCATATACTCTAGATCTAGTCATAGTTCCATTTTATATCAGTATTGCATTCTTATGCTGTCTGCAGTGTTAAGCCCAGGTGATTTTATTTCTGAACGCTTTTTTATAAACCATATTTTTAGCTTAATCAATTTTCTTGTTGCATAGTGATTTAAGAGGTATTCGACCCATTCTTTAATTTTGGCTGAGAAGAAGCTTTTGAGGTTTTCTGGAGAACGGTTATGCAGTTAAAGGCAACAATAAGTCTCAAAGATACAGAAAGAGAATCACTTCTTAAGGGAATCAATTCAATATGAACACTTCCTTGCATTTGTTAAAAAAAAAACCTACTTTTTTTGTAGGCACAGTGTTAGTGTCCAGCTGTTTTGAATGAACTTCTTGGGTTATACTGTTTTCTGTTTTCACTTCCTTCAAGAAGTTTTAGTGGAAAGAGAAGAGGTTTTCCATTTTTTAAAGCGACCTGAGGCTACTCTAAGCATGCAAGGAAAGAGCTTTAAAAGCATATGTGGGACTTGTCAGAATAATCACAAGTAAAATTTCAGCTACTCAGATGCTGATTTTTTTTTTTTTTTAATAGTGTGCAGCCCAAAAGTAGAGATTTTATGTAATCTTATTTAAGATAGCAGTAGAATTACCAGTAACATTAATGGAAACAGGTTCAGACCTACAGTATTAATTGTTGTCTCCTATGCAGCATTTTGGGTGGCTTGCATGGAACGAAGTTTGCAATTGAATTTACAATACTAACACCAACTTAGCAGTGGAGCAAGTATTTTACTTTCTGTTTATTTCATAGAATCATAGAATAGTTAGGGTTGGAAAGGACCTTAAGCTCATCTAGTTCCAACCCCCCTGCCATGGGCAGGGACACCTCCCACTAAACCATGCCACCAAAAGGTCTGTCCAGCCTGGCCTGGGGCACCATCAGAGATAGAGCATTCACAACTTCCCTGGGCAACCCATTCCTGTGCCTCGCCACTCTCATAGTAAAGAATTTCTTCCTTATATCCAATCTAAACTTCCGTACATTTGCTACAGTCTTCAACACAAGCCTCGGTGTTTTGGTCAAAAGCTTATTATGCACATCTGAAATGCTTGTATCTTAGTCTAATAACTGCATGCAACGAAGATCTTCAACACAAAGTATAGATAGTGTAGTTTCATTGATGACCTGGTATACTCAAGGTGTATCAAGGCAAACCTGAAAAAAAATATTTTAAAAGGTTGTGGGAATTAACTGATTGAGAGGTTACTGTATGAAGGACACACTAGAATTTGTGTGGCCTGAAGCAAAATGTTCCATTCAAGCTTTTTTTTTTTTTTTTCAAACCTCTAAAAGTATTTGGTAAAGAGTTCAGAACTCAGTTTAGCTTTCTTAGAGTGTACAATATTGCAGGAGCCATTGTATAAGTCAGATGGTTATTTAAAGGTACTGCCTTTATTAGACAATTGACTTTTTTACAAATCAGCTTGATTAAATCAGTTAATCAGCTTATTGCTTTGTTTAATGTCTATTGTGCTTTAAGGTGATTGTTACTGTGGTATTCTGCATAAGAAGGCAGCCTCGATTATGTAGTGGCTTACTAGGTGCTGCACTATTCAGCTATGGCAGCAGCTAATACAGTGGGATGGAAAGGGAGAGGTCAGTGTGGATTCCCTAGATAGTTACCCAGCTGAGCAGCAAGTAGCTGGTGTGTTCCTAGCATGGCCTAAGTCCTAGGTCCTTTCTGGGTGGCTCTGACTGGTGCAGGAGATGAGAAGGAGAAGCAGCTCTCTGGTGTTGAATCTAGGTTGGTCCTAGTCAAGCCAGTTACACAGTGCTATACCACAACCTTTGCTGGGCTGCAGGGTAGGGAAACTCATCAGGAGCTGTGCTACCCTGCTTCATCATCACTCCATTAGGTTGGGGGTTTCCTTCTGGAGGGGCAAAGAGGCTAAGCAATACTTTGAGGCATGAGCTGCCAGGGGGATAATAGTACTGGGGCAGAAAGCCAGCAAAAAGACACCTGTCCCTCATTCAAGTCTGTCTAATGTGTCTAAGACCTGAGAGGTTGATATAATGTCTGCTGAGTGCCCCTGGAGCCATTGTAGGGCTCATGAAAGATGTGCAAATGCATAGCTAGCAGGACTTTATGAACCCAAGTGAACACACGGAAGTAAAATATCCTTTGCTACTATTACCCACAGTATTTGTTTGCCTCTTGCTTTTGGTGACAGCAGTTGCCAAATTTTATTGAACAGCTTGAACAGTTGGTCAGAGGAAAATACTGTCTATGAGTATGTCAAAGAACTACATAACTGACTGAGAATAAATTGATATCCAGTGTGCATTGCCTATGAATTGGTCAGAAAGAAATCATGTAGTTTTCCCTTCTCACTTTGAGTAATGATGCTGTCTGAGCTGTGAAGAATCTAAATAACTTGAAAGTAAAGACTGAAGATATTCAGATGGAGCTGCTGTTTTTTCTGGAGTGTTTCACACGAGTGAACAAGCTCTTTCAGAAGAACTTGAATTTTGCTGGTAATAAAGATATCCAGAGAGTCTGGTCTCTGTTTTTAATTTGAAGCAATTAGAGTTAATTATAAGAAGAATATGATTCAGAGTAGCTTTAAATATTACTTTTCCTGGTAAATAATTTCTTAAAAATGCAAAGGAAAGTTGTATTAAGAGTAGATGTTATTTTTTACATTTTTACTTTTGTGAATTATGTGTTAGCTTTTCAAAAAATCAGTCACGCTGGTATGCTTTCTGTGTGACAGGCTGCAACTGAACCTCATTATTCATACAATATGTCTGTGTGTAATGTTACCAAATCAATTTGTGCTCCATCTATTTTGCGCTTATGGATAGTTTGTGCTCTTTTATGAGCAGAAATAGTAGTCAGCTGACAATAGTAGAAGACAGAGTATAGAATGGATGGAATCCACAACGTCTTCTTTGTATGGTAGGTCCTTCTTTCATCTGCTATCAGTTTTTTCCTTGTCTTATCAGTATATACAAAGAGGATGCTAAGTCAAAAAGCAAATACACTCTTAGTTCTTTATAAATCAATCCTTTTACCTTGTAATAGGCAGAAAGTTAAATGAGGGTGGGGAAAGGTCTCTATCTTGTCTGATTGGCAGGAAAGGGTCATGCCTAACAGTAATTGCTTATTGGATGTAATTCTGTTTAAAGGTATTGACTTGGCAGACCAGTCTTGCCAGAACCCAGGCTAGTGTAAAAAAAAGCATAGGGTATTTCTTGTGTTGTTGAGATGCACTTCATAGCATGAATGCAGGAGCAGTATGCTGTATCAAGCTTATAAGTAAGGAGAAAAAGAAATCTTGAAGGTGTTGCTTGCTGGTCTATTGCATGTGTTTAGGAATTGAGAGATGCCTGCTCTGTGATAATTTTGTGCTCTCACTGTCCAGGTATCTCTGAATTTCATACTCTTACTGCCCTGATTTACCTCAGAGATATATGGGTTTTTTTGTGGGTTTTTTTTTTTATGATTTGGAAATAAGATGACAACCCAAAAGGACAGAATATGAAACCAATCAGAGGATGTCAAAATGACTCCTGCAGTTATGTTGAATTCAGTTGAATTCAGTGCAGTTACTGTTCCTCTTTGCCTTGTCCCTTTTTTGCTTCCTTTGTAAAGCACCTAGGTGTACTTACTGGCCTTTGGCAGCTGATGCTATGAATGTATCTATTGAGTACAAATTCCAGTATAGTCCTTCACTGCCAACTGTCACCCACCTCTCTGATCCTTGCAGATAGTGAATCCTTTCTCAGGAGTGGGCTTCACTGTCCCTCATTAAAAAGACAAAAAGTTCTTTTCTTTTTTCCCCTCATTGTCTGATGAAACTTGCTCCCTGAAACTTAGCTTGAGTTTATTTCTAATTCTCAGCTGTGCAAAATGCACTGGGAATTATATTACAAAGCTGATGTTGCCTCATGTTCTGCAAACTAGTTCCCTGAGGCATTTCATTGCTGTGCACACTTGAGACTTTACAGTGTTGCAGCAGGGGTGTAAAGTGGCTAAACAAAACATTATGCCATTATTAAAAACAAAATAATAATTAAAAAAAATAGGTTAAAAGGGGGAGAAACTCTTCCAGCCAGGTTTCTAAGCAGAACTGTCAAGTGCCACATATCTCAAGGGATGTGCCTTTGGCAAGGATGTCCTAGAGCCCTGCTGCAGTCTGCAGGGAGGCAGCAGGGACTCCCCTGTGAGTCATCCTGCCCACCAAGCAGTGCTTTCTCCGCCCTGAATTCCAGCCATAGTGCTAAAGCTACAGCTGGGGTGTAGGTGGCATAGGAGGACATATGCTGCTGCTCTCTGAGGGGTCCCTAGCTATGAAGCAGGAAGTCACCTGGAGTGGAGATTAGTCCCAGACATTACTTCTGGGGTGAAACACCGCAGAAGTAGGTGAAAGCGTGCCTTGAATCTTGTGTTTAGTTGTGGCTGAGTTACCGTCAATAGAGGCATTTATATGAGGTGTAGATGTGGCACTAGGAGACATGGTTAAGTGGTGGACTTGGCAGAGCTAGGTTAACGGACTCTGGTCTTAACAGTCTTTTTCCATCCTAAATGATTTTACGGTTCTGTGAGGAAGAGGAGATTGCTTTGGACTCCTTTTTACCATTGAGCCCTTGCCCAGCTGAATTGGATCTGTCGCAGCAAGTTCTAGTCTTCCATTAATATAATCTTCTGTTCTAGCTTCTCATTGCTTCTTTTATGTATTAGGATCACCTAATATGAATTCTGAATACTGTTTTGTTACTTCTCATATTCTCACCCATATTCTCCACTTTATATGGGGGCTTCTGCTTGTGAAAGGAGCTGTCTTCTGTTACATTTGGCTTCTGAAGCTTCTGTTTAGAATTTACTGGGAGAGGAAGAAAATAAAATTGTGTGTTTCACTAAGTTCTATTTTCTAAATATTTTTTTCTGCATGAAAATGCTAACTAAAAACCAGATTTGGGTGGATTAAAGGTATATAGGTTCATAAATTCGTGTTCAATTCATTCAGTGGATTTAGGGAAAATAGTTGCGAAAGGTGAACCAGTCATTTCAGCATTAAAAAGAAAAATTTAAATTTTAAATCCTGTAAATGAAATTATAAGAGTTAAGCTTTTCCCAGGTCACAAAAGCAAAAGTTATTTGCACAGGAGTAATGCTTAGGTATTTATTCATCCTACACACTACAGATAGTTCCTTCCAGCTGATTCCTATGGTGACTGCTTCAGAGAGGAAATAGTTTTGTGTAAGCTCCTGAATTTTCTGACTGTATGAGGAGATTTGGGAGAAGTTCAGGTGGTAGAAGCTGCTCCTGGTGTTGGCAGGTCTCATGCCCATGCAGCTGCTCAAAATTCACTGAAAAAAACCCTGGGTGCTGAAACTGCAGGAATAGCAGATAAATGTGAAAGTTGTTTTTTCTGCTCATCTAATCTTCCTGATTAGATATTTATGTGGCCTCACAGTGTCCAAATGATTCAGCGATCAGTGGTTATTTTTTCACAGTGTTGAAATACTACCATGTTTGCCATGGAAAATGTGAGGTAGGACAGCATACAGGAAATCTGATACGGGACATGGCCAACACGGGATCATGACATTCAGGTCCCTAATCTACTGCTTCATACCTTGTTTTCTCTCATAGAGGCTACCGACCCACTATTTGCTGTCAGCCATAATGGACAAGAACAAGGAACAATATTAAGGAAATAATGTAGATAGTTATAGTACGGTCTAACTTTTAAGTGCTCCTCCAGTGTCTCAAAAAATGCCTTGATGAGCTCCTCTTTTTAAATGTTAAAATTGTGCAGAAATTTGCTTCTTTGCAAGAGAAAACAGGGCAGGGGCCCCTTGCAGTAGCAATCTCATTATGGTGCTGTGTGTGACACTCTGTACTCATCAGCTGTTGGGTCTCAGAGTAAAATGTAGTCAGGTGCTAAGTGGCTAGGAGGTGCAGTCCTCAGTTCATTCAAGTTCCTGATATGAAGTCTGTAGATATCGGGAAAGGCTTCTTTTGGCTTGGTCGGTTGGTAAGTTAGGGGGGCAGAGGCTTAAAAGCTGTCTTCTGTCACTTACCTTTCCTGCTGTAGGAGCTCTGTTTAAGTCAAACGAGTTCTAAAGAATGCTATCTGGATGGAAAATAACAGACTTGAGTTGTCAAAGCCTTAGACCAAAACAGAAAAGAGTGTTGAAATGTTGCCTCCATCCTAAGATTCAGACACAGTATCTTACAGCTTTTAGCTGTAAATGGTGAAATAGTAGGACTCTGCAGGTTTTATGCTGTCAATGAAAATGTTTGTTGCTAACCTGCAAAATCCTTCAGAGCAGGCTGGAAACAAATATGAGAACAGTTTTGTAGATACTAGATGTAGCCCTGCTGGTCCGTTAAACCATCTCTGCAGAATGTCTATCGGTGATGAAAATCCCTCCTTCCTGACAGGGGGGATTTACACTGCAAAAACTGAAATTATTTCCTGAAGTAGTAATAAGTCAGCGATGAAGGCAACTCTTCTGCACAGACCCTCATATGAGACTGCTGTTAGGTCACTGGTGGCTTGGTTATGCTCATTGGAATATTTGTTCACATTGAGATTTTTACTATTTTTTCAAGAGGATGTTGAAATTTTCTGCAGCTTTAATGGACACTGAAAGGTCCAGGATATGTCTTCTAGCTGAAGCAGGCATTCATGCAATGCTGCTACTGTTAGGAACCTTGAAAGTAGTGCAACTTCATGCTCTGCTTGCTCAGACAAACCCTTGGTGGCTACAGGGCAGTTCTGAGAGCAGCTGGCTGTTTTGCATCTGTATTGTTGCTGTGTGTTGTTGCACTCTGCTTTTGGGGGATGGGGGAAGCCTTTAGCCCAGAGACTAATTTTTGGATTCAAGGAGAAAGCTACAAAACCTTTTACAGAAGAGGTGCGCTGACATCTGTGTGGAGACTTGAGAGCCAGGTAGTAGACACAGGAGCAAGATTCTGAGCTGGGTCAGATTCTGGCAGTGGCCAGACTTTGTGGTAGCGTAGACAGTGCCCTTGACTACTGCTGTCAGTCACATCAGTGTAAACCAGCAGGCATCAGCAAAGTTAATAAATAAAAAAAGCAGTGCAATCAAAATTGGATTTAATTAGCTATTTGTTCTAATTACAGTGCTGTTTTGTGCCTTACTGGATTTTGTATCAGAAGAGTAGTTGGAGTTTATATTATATATAAGCATATATATATATGTTTATATGTATATGAACATATATATTATGTTTACCAAAGTAAGGTATAGGAGGCATATGTGTATATATGAATTAAAAATGGTCTGAAAATCCTGCTAGCGGAACAAAATGTTGCCCATAAATCTACATGCTGAAGACTTGAAACTGGAGGTTCTGATTCAGCAGGTCAGTGTTGTCATCTATTATAGGAGCTGGGTTGCCAATGTTAACTCAACCAGAATGTTAGTTTTACAGTTCATTAGCAGTCTTGGTGAAGTGAGCAGCTCATACTGAGCCATCTGAAAAAGTTTCTGTTTCTAGGATATTCTGACCCCCAACTACAATGCTGAGGAGAGACAGCTGATGTTTTGTGAGTACTTGCTTTTTTGAATGGAGGGGGTCAGAGCTGAGAAAAACATCTGCTCATTCAGTACTTGCACATCATTCTGAGAGCTAGGGATAGTTATTGTTTCAAGACAGTTTCTATTTGGTAAAGACATACAGTCTCCTGACGCATAGAGGATCTATAAACTAGGTCTGGAGTAAGCTCTTTCACACATTTACTCATTCCTTCTTTGGTTAAATGATTTCCTGCAACACACTTGACAGCTGTAAACATAAGGGTCCTGCACATCTCTCCCTGGACAAGACCTGTTAGCAGTGTGAGCAGGTCTGGGCTCAGGTATGCACAGCTAGCTAATTCTTGCTTATTCTGACATTAAGAATGTAAAAAATGTGTCAGCTTTCAAGGGTCAGAAGCTAAAATATGGATGTGTTTATTGCATATTTTGGTTGTCCTTTTAATAGACAGTTTGACGCATTCCTTCAGTGAACTTTCTGGAAGACAAATAGCTCAAAATGGACGCAGGAGAAATAGCTCTTGTCAGGATTCCCATGCACATAATTACCTTCAGGTGTCAAGTGTACTTAGTGGCTGTTAATTTTAATTTCTTTTGCTGTTCAGATATTTATACCTGTCCATAAGGTATTATTTTTTTAATGTGGACATTCTTAAAGGGAGGATGTGAAAGATCAGTTGTTTCAGATTTCGCTTTCCCTTAGGAAATGCCTTGTATCACATTGTAGATAAGCCTTTTGAAGACACACTTTTGGTCTGCTATTTTCAGGTGTGCCTAAATCTCCCTGCATAACTCAAGCATTGAAAGATGTTCTTAAGCTTTTTTTCTATGTGTAGGATAGCTAGATTGTTTTGAAAAACTGTTTTGAGCTACTTTGTTCCTTTGCTTTTAAGCTTTTTGTGCATGATATGCTGAACAGTTTTGGAAGTTATTAGATCAGCTAATCTACCATGGTACAAAAACAGTGGCAAGATATGCTTCTTAAAATTACAAGCCTGGGAATGTAATTGTCAATACATGTTACTCTGCATTCAAATGAGTATTTAATTTTTTTACAGCACCAAGCAATTAATGGAAGGATGAAATGATTGTAGTCAGAAATCAAGTCTCAGAATGCAGAAGAGCGGTACCAAGAAAATGTAGTGTGAAGTCTACTTTGAATATGACTAGCTTGAAGTTTTTCTGGTGTCTGGGAATGTAAATAATGTACCAGTAAAGTGAGAGAGATGATGTGGTCAATTACAGAAAGAAAAATGGATGTTTTATTGTGGGTGGACATATTTAGATAAAATCATTTAAGACACTGCTAAAAAAGAATTCAGATTAATTTGTGTCGCATGTAGTCAGCTTTTAATAATTTCACTGAACGTTAGATAAACTCTTGCTGATTCAGGGACTCCTGGAATTTCACATATCTTGTTTTTCAGTCCCAGCATTTGACTGGTTCTCCAAATCCAAGAAAAATTAGAAATCAGCATTTTTTTTTAGTCTGTATAAATGCAGTCTGAACATGACAGAAGTAGAATGTTCAAGCTAATTATGAACGGAATTATTGGCTTTGTTCATATAGGAGCGCCTTTAATATTTGCAAGAGTGGTTTAATGATGTGATCTGGCATTAATTCTGCACTGCATCATCATCAAATAAAAAAAATAAAAGGCCTCTGTTGGTGTTTTTTGCCTAAGGGCTGCTGAAAGCTGATTATTCTTCTAATCAGAACCATCACAATCAAGGCAGACAATTAGCTAGGTTAGGTCTCTGCTGATCTCTGCTGTGGCCCTAGGCATCAGATGGCCTTGAGCACTCTTGAATTTCAGCAAGTTTTTCCATAATACCTGTTTTGCTCCACCTGTTGTCATTAAGACCCTCTTTTCTTCTACTGAAGTGCTTAGTTGTGTGTATGCTTATTTATGTTACACTGATCCCGAGGGCATTAGCTGCCCTTCAGAACAGAAAGCTCACTAGCCTAGATAAAAAATACAGTTTTAAGTTTCTAGTGAGTAGTATAAAATTGTAGACATTATTTTGATATACCATGCATGTGTTTGTGAGTGTGCAGCTAATCCTGTATTTTTATCAGTAACATTTATTTTCATATATATATGAAACAGTCAGCTATGTAATCGAATATACAATTTTGTGTGTCATGGTGAACCTTTGTGTTTGTAAATGACAGTATACTCCTCCTGTCAGCAGCCTGCATCAGTCATTAATTCTGGTTTTCTGCTATTATTTTCGCACACAGCGGATGCTGGTCTGCTTAGCTGGAGTTTATCTACCTGAGTGGCATACTTGATATCTAAATGAACTAAATATTATACTTAGTAGGCCTGATTCTGTTCCTATTCATCTCACATATTTACGTGCTGAAGCAAGGGACTTGCGCCCTGCTTTGCCCTATTGCAGAAGAAGGTGAAACTTGATGCAATAGCTCTTGTAGGGTGAACAGTTTTGTCTACAGATCATGCGTAACTGAAGTAAATGGCAAGCTGTCACATTACCTTGATCTTCCCCTTTCTCTCCTGTATTCTTAGAAATCTTAATGACTCAATAATGCTCTTCTTTCTTCATTTTCTAGTCTCCTTTTGCATAGTGTGTGGTTTAGTATTGTTAAAAAATGAAATAAGCCAAACATATTTAAAATATAAAGGGCATGTTTAGCTTTTCTTTAACATAGGCAAAAGAAAAGGCAGAGAACAGAAGGTGCCTGACCCGGCAATTCCTTTCAACACCTGTCATGATGCTCTTAAGCTTGTTGGTAATATTAATGTCAATGTCATAATATTAGTATGGAGTGACAAGTTTTTATGGATTTTTTTTTTCTTTTTCACAATATGGATTCCTTCAGTTATTGAGTAGAAGAATTGCTTCTTGGGATGGATGAAGTTTTACACCTAATTTAATGCCTTCTTAAAAGTAATGATTCATATCAAGGTGTTTTTTTCCTGTATGTCTTGGTGGAAGAACACAGCTTAAGTGGCTTCTTTTTAGCCATGTGATCTTGCTACCATTGCAAACAAAATTTTGAGGACAGAAGCTGGTTTTTTATAGTGTTAGACAGCGGTGTGGGGATACTTGAATTTTATCTGCTTTAGAGAATTTTAGCAGCAACATTCAGCAGACAAAAAAATCTGATTTAAAGATATAGCAATGAGTGAAACAATATTTAGCCAATCACCCCCAACATATTAAGAAATCATCTCTGTTGTGCTGCACTGGAAAACGATTTCTGTGTTTCGGGCTGAGAAGTTTGAAATAATTGATTTTGAAGAGAAGAACAGGTTTCAATTAGCCTTAATGTAAGTTTATTCATTTGTAATGCATTTACAAGACTAGATATTCCATTCCCTCTGTTACGAGCACAGACATTTAAACAGACTGTGTTTCTATGTCTGCACTGTGTGTTATGTACACACACACATAACTAACTGTTGGAGCCGATTTAGACTCTTGCTGTCTGGGTATTTAATCAAGAGCATCATCTCAGCAAATAAAAGCAAGAAAATTACACTGGTGAAGTGAATTAAGCTTTAATGTTTAAATACATCAGAATTACATGCTGCCACTTACATTCAGGTTACTGGTTAGATCGATGGTAGTGTATTGATAAAGTCTTGGGTTGTTTTTCATCTGGCTTAGCATAGGAATAGTGGTGTGATGTCATGACCTTCTAATGGACCAAGGAACCATATTTAAAATGTTAATCCTGGTATGAATTTTTTCTTTTATGCAATAAAAGGTGCCCGCTCATTAAAGTAAAAGCTTTTTAACCCTTTCCCTCTGTGGATTAAGAGTCAAGTATTGACTGCAGTGATATCTGTAGTTCAGTTTCCCGGAGATAGAATAATTAAATGAGAGTCATAAGAGGAATTACCATAATAATATTGGTAATGAATGATTCTTAGTGTGAAGTTATTCGTTACCACATTTCATATCGTAAAGTGCTGTGTTCACACATTCTTCTTCGGCTGAGGTAGTTTTCTTCTGACTTCAGAATGATAATGAATAATTTTATACCCTTGTGTAGTCCATGCAGATTCACTGCTTTGTTGAATACTTTCTGCACAGTTAGGCCTAATGCAGGAAAGCATTTAACCATTTAGCTAAATCCTTCATCTTAGTATGTGTTTAATTCTAAAGCATCAGCTTAAGTGCTGTCTTGAACAGAGCTGCTTTTTAGAACAGAGGCTCTTAATAGTCACATATCTGTAACCTTTTGGGAACTTCGGAGCTACTGTGTCAGGATGTATTTTTTACATCAGTCACAGCTATTATTTAAATAAAGAATAAATATTCATGTGCTTTTACAGAATGCTTACAGACTATTCTGTAGTCTAACAAAAGGTATCTTAAAATAAATTTAAGCGCATTTAAATGCCTGAGTTAAAACATACCATGAAAGGTGTAAATAAGGGTCAAAATGCACTAAAAAGCTGAAGATGTATGGTCATTAACAGAACTAGTTCATAAGCAAAGGCAAAATAACATGAAATGGAAAAATAAACCCAACCCAAAACCAGTTAAACAGCTTCATTCAGCACCTCAGAAAAAAGGTCTAATAGCTTAGCAAAAAGCAGTAATTTTCTATTGCCTTTTTTCTTTCTGTAATCCAACGAACTGTTAAACTTTTGTAAAGGATTTGGAAGGGGAGGCTGCTTTGTTTCTTAGATGTAAAAGCTAAAGTAGATGGACACATTTCTATACTTCATTAGTTTCTTAATAAACTAAAACTTATTTTTAATATATCTAAAACCACTGTATTTCATTTGACATATTTAATGTACAAGATAATTAAAATAGGTTGGTTTTTGTTTGGGTTTTTTTTTTTTTTTGGTTCTTCTATTTTGTTTGGTTTTGTTTTGTTTTTGCACTTCATTGATGAAGGGAATTGTTAGGAAAACAAAACAAATGAACTCTAGCTGTTCAGCATGTTATCTGCAAGTTTGGTGGATACCAAAGCCTTAAATTACCTTTTGCTCTTGGGAGCTTGGAAAGCATAATTTAGGAGAAGATTTTTCATTTGAGGGAATGAAGTAGAGGACTCTACATATGTTTCATGCCATTTGGTAAGAAAAAGCCGGTGTAACCAAAGTTGTTGGGTTATGTTTGCTTCACTGTGAATATTACTGAAACACATCTTTGGGCATAGATAACTTCTCAACAACATTACAGAGCGAATGAACGCAGTGGAATAGTGTTACTGCAGAAATGACCATCTGAGTAGGAAGTATGCCTCCTTAAAAAAGCAGGGCAAGCTGAGCAATATGAAAGTCTAAGTTATCTTTTAAGTGCAATTAAAGACTTTTCAGTTGTACTATTTTTGCTATGAGTCAGAACATACAAGATGAAAGGACAGATCTCAAAGTCCGTATTTTGTTACAGTCAGTCCTTACCTAAACTTGTGTTGCAGACAGTAGAAAACTAGGCAGTCTTCATTTGTTTAGGCTTTTTTATGTGGCAACCTCCTTGGAGAGATGCACTGAAACAGAGATCTAATGGATCCCTTAAGTGTTTATTTTGATTAAAATTATGAACTGGGATAATAAAAATTTTCTTTTTCTCCAGTCAGTAAATTTGCTTCCACAAAATCTTGTCTTTGAGGGATTGATGAGGTGCCCTCTTGCCTCTGACTGCTACAGGTAGGAAAGGTACATTCAATTAATAAACATTTGAAGGTGATTGCATTCAGTTAGACATTTGTAATTGGCTGTATCATTTATTATCACTCTTCTTCTAAACAGTGTAGCATCACAGATTACAAATTACTGTCTCAGCTATGCAATTCAAAATACAAATTGTATCTCTAGTCGAAAGGTGTGTTTTAGGTGTCAGGCTCAGAAATGCAGGGAGAGGAGCAGGAACCAAACTGTACAACTCAGTGTCCACAGACTGTAGTACATCAAATTCCAAAAGTTTCCAGGAATTCAAAAAATTGTCAGACCAACCGATGAAGGAAAAAGGAGACTGGCTTCAGCCCAGTTATTTTGGATTCACAGTGTGGATAGAGGCTCCACACACAAATCTCAGGCTGCCTGTAGCATCTGATTGGGTCTGTTACCTTTCAGATTATGTGTTCAACACTGAAGTTTGCCCTGTAAATCTAAATGATGCTTTTGACAGAATAGTAACTCTTCCTTTACCTTCCCCTCCTTCTTCTCTTCATATATCTCTGCAAGTTAAATGCCCAAGGCAATGGAAAAACGTTAGCCAGGTAGCATCTGTAGTCATAGGGATTAAAGCTATCAGAGCTGGGACAGCTGAGAATGAGAGCCTGAACTCTGGTAGCACTTCTATGACATGTTGTACCCCTTTATCACCCTTATCATCCACAGCACGACTGTGTCACTGAAGCCCCAAGATGCAAGAGTGCTTTGCTTTAGAGGCTGCAGTAAAAGAGAAATAATAAGAGATCAGGTGAAAGTTGTTTGTGTCAGTTGTTTGAACAAATTTTACAAATGTAGGGTCTGAGGAAACAGTCTTAATAAGCAGAATGAAAAATGTGCAGCTCATCGATTAGAAGGTGCAGAATGGCGCAAAGTTAAGTGGGTGAGGGTCTTGAAGTACTTGAGAATCTCTGGAGTACTCAGATTTATAGGTGGGAAACAAATGTTGATTTGTTTATTCGTGCCTTCATAGAAAGCGAGCATTTAGTTTGTATTTTTTAATGTTTGAATTATCATTGAACATATATCTTTCTGTAGTGCCAACCATAAAAAGTCAATACAGGACCCAGCTGTACAAATATACACAGTTATGAGTGTAATAGGGAAGTGATTAACAGTAAGTGGAGTAAACACATTTTTACTGAATTTATTTCTTAAAGAGCTTTTTAGCATAAAGCCAAATAGACAATGTCTGTACTTAAAATTCAGTGTCATTGTTAACTGTTATAATGTAGCTGAAATTTTTGTTTAGCAATAACATCAGAAAAAAGGATATTTCAAGTCTTCAAATTTAATGGAAGTAACAAAACATATGCCATTCAAAGAACTCTTGCATTTTAAATAGGACATATGCCTTTTACTATTAAAACCTACTCCTTTCCTCCTGTGTTTTGCATAATTTTTTTTTTTGGCCATGATTTTGCTAATAGAAGCCTCCTCCTTCTTAATGTATGTTATCCTTACTTTGCAAAGTATGTGTTTCAGGCAAGGCACATTAAGAAGTTTTCAACAATCAATTTTCAATAAGAACCAAACCAACAGCAATAACCTCCCACTCCCCCCTAAAAAAAAAGCAACAGAAACTCAAACCCACAAAAGAAACCCAAGCCTGAGCTTTTATTTTTTTTTTTTATTACTGTATTTCCTCCCCCCCCCCCCAGCTAAGACTTTTACCATACTGGTTTTGAGGAGGTTTCTTGGTTCAGGAAGTTAAGAGAATTAAAGGGTTGTAAGTGGTCACTTACAGGATAGCTGTAAATTTTCATAGCATAGGAAGAATTAAGTTGGAGTGAGCAAAGCTGGAGCAGTTACTGTATCAGTGTTGTAAAGCTTGGCCTGTTCTATTTAAGGACAATTTCCAGATCAATTGCCTGTGCACGGGTAGATGCCTCTGACATTTCAAAAAGTCTAGTTTTTCTATTAGCACAGAATAAAAATAATTATCATGAGTTTGGTATTTTTTAGTGATTTTTTCTCTTCTGACCAAACATTCTTTGACTCTTCAGAGTACTTAATAATTATTTTCTTCAAAAAGCTAGATGCTAGCTAAACTGATTTGTTTCATATTTCTTCCATGTTCTAGTCCCTGTAGTAGATCACTTGACTCATATAAATAGTCAGTATGAAGTACCAGATACAGTGGTAAGTGATCAGAGTCTTACTATTTAACAAGAAAAAATGCAGCCATCCAAATAGGAAGGCACAATGTCTCTCTTGAATCGTTGGCTGATAAGAAGAGGTAAAGCCATGAGATTCTCCAGTGAGACAAGCCATGTAAAACTGATGCTTTTACTCATGAAGTCCAGCTTCCAGTCCAGTATTAACACTTCTGTGCTTTCTGATTTTAATTTGTTTGGAGTTTTTGTGTTTGATCCCTCCAAGTAGTGTAAAGAATCTCTCATAGCAGAAATAAAAGGGGAAGGCAGATGCTTGTGAAGTGAAATGCAGGGGGATCACTCAGCTCTCTCAAGAAATGTGATAGGCTCTTGCAGACAGTTGTGGAACAGTAATTTGAAGTCTGATGAACTCTTTCAAGTGCAGGAGCCTGATTCTGCTCAGCTGCATAATTGTGATGGAAAGGAGCCAGCCAAAGGCAGAGACCTGGGAGCAACCTTTAGGGAGGCCTGTTCCAGCAGAGTGGGTGGGAGAGTAAAACGAAGGTTACAAATGATAAGTTTCTCTGCCTGATTGATAATGAACTAGTAATAGGTAGCCTTATTATAGTAATAACTTTCCCATGGAAGCCCAATGATTGTCAGAAGCTTTAGCTGAGTGTGTGTGACCACATCTTATTTTGATCAGCTGTAGCACAGCAAAGCTCTGTAATTATCATAATCTAACAATTAGCCTGGCATCCTTTCCCAGTGTTTAATTACTCCAATAAATGCTAATTGAATAGAGGACTTAATGACAAAAGAGTAAGTTTCTTTCTGTATTGTGTACTTAACTTGCAGTCTTTTCTAGGCATAATTGTTGAAAACTGTTTTTTTTTGAACAACAGCCTTGATTAGTTGTTTCTCTTCTGTTTTGTCAGTCAGTATTTTTTTTTCATACAGAATGTTTTCTCATGGTGTTTTAAACTTGTCTTAACACATGAGACTGTAACCTAAGGACTGAAAGGTCATAGACAGCTCCTCTATATTGCAGGCTTTCTTTGTTTGCTTGCTCAGGCTAGCAATATCCTGCTAGAGATCTAAAATGTCACTGACTTGCTACCATTAGCAAACCCGCTTCTCTTAGCATCTGGAAAATGTTTAATTTTCTTTTGGTTTGAATAGGGCTAAAATTAAAACAGCTCTTTGATTACTTCATTGTTTTTGCATCAGAATCATTGTTGATGTCAGCAGAGCTATGGGAACAGAGTTTAGGAAGAGCAGAGGAGCATTAAAGAGGTTATTTTTACATAGCATAGAAATAGCATTTTTAAAATTATCTGCAGTAAAATGGTACACTTAATCCCATAACCCCTTGGATAATTAACAACCACAAGATTTCCCCCATCACACATAACAGCTTTAAATTAGTTGAAAGGAGGGGGCTTGGACTGTCTAAAAGAGTAATGAGTTACCCTGTTGTGTTCCAGGCACAGCATTCAAGTAGGACTTGGGATGGTCTTATGCGCTATATTTGCCACCTAAACAGAGGCAAAAAGCTGTGAGTAAGCTCACTATGTGGAATGGTAAATAACTGACATCATCACATCCTAAGAGCAATTAAAATATTGTCCTTTTAAAGGATGTTAATGTTTCCAGAAAATTTTGGGGGTTTGTGTATTATTACATATACAAGTATGTACTTTACATTCATCTCTCTGTTATTAATGATTTAAGCAAATAATTTCACAACTAGCTAACAGAAATAAATATAATTTTCAACCTATTTCTGAAACTTTTCCTGAGTTTAGAGCATTTGTAAGAGATGTTTCCATTGTCTAACAACATTTAATCTCCGAGAGTCAGCCTTTGTTGGGACACGTATGGGATCTTTTCACCTAACTGCTTTTTTCGTGATACTTTTAGGATTGGAATTCTCTCTGAGACCTCTCTGTCTCCATTAAATTTAATTAAAACTGGTTTAGTGGCCATAAAGTTTAAAAAAAAAAAAAAAACAGTAAAATTAAAAAAAGGAGTAGCTGACTGACCAGCAGTTACTGGGGTATGCATGTGTTGAGCACAGAAGCCTTTTTTCCTTAGTAAACAGGACCAGTAATTTTTTGCTGTACTGTTCTGAAGAGCTATGGGTAACAGTGGTTTGTATTTATCCCAAGAATGAATGGATTCAAAGAATATAATTGATATTACTTTGCATTTCTGATTATCATTTGAGAGCAAGGCAGCTGGTGTAAGGCATTCAGCAGTAGTAGTGTCCTCTGTAAATTGATGTTATAGGCTGTGCAGTCTCCAGGCAGCAGCATTTGCATCTGATCCCTTCTGATGCCGGACTGAAGACCAGAATTTCAAAATTCATTATCAGAGCAGGTATTTGAAGTCTTCTCTCACTCAGAGTGAAGCCTTGCCACATCCATTTGACAGAACATACTCCCAATAAAGACAGGTTGGCCCAGTAGAAGAAAAATTTTCCAGTACACTTATCTTGAAGTAGAGCATCTGGTGTGTCAATTTTTCAGGAAGAGTGATGGAATACAACTAATCAGATTTGTATGGAGCAACAAGCAGAAGTTATTGCAATTTTTCATCTATCTAAATGATAATGGACAATTAGTGTCATTTGCTTTTCTTAAACTGGATTTTTATACCGTTTATTCCAAGAAAGGAAGGAAGGAAGAAACAAAAAACAAGCAAAACTGTTCTGTATTCTAAATATCTTCTTAAATAGTCAGTTTTTTTACAATGACCAGCAAAGTTATTAAATTGAAGATAACCCACATATGCTTCAGAAGTTAAAATTATGAAGAGAAGCATGCACATAGTCTGTGTGCTAGTTCTAATGGATAAATGGAATACAGAAAGCATTAGTTACTCTGCAGATGTTTTGCTAGTCTTGTGTTTCTGTGTTTAAAATTACCGTGAAGTTCTTTGTCTGAGTCCTGAATACCTGACCATTTCATCAGTGGCAGTCGAGCCAGCCACGGAAACATTTGTTTGACTGTCTTTGCTGGAAGCAGTATGCAAGTTTGTGTAGCAAGATGATGTTTGTTGCTTATGGAAATGTTTAGGTTTAGAAGCTACTTAACTGTCTGTCTCTGCCTTCAAAATGGTTTTTATAGCCCTACCACCTAATAGTACTATACACATTTCCTAGATACTCTTTGAATGCCATCTGACAAAAAACAAAGGTTAATTGTCTTTGAAGAATGGCTCTGTGTTTGCTGTGTTTAAGCCAGAGTGCACAGAGACAAATGCATTATTTGCAGAAGGCCTGTAGATCCTGACAGGCTTTTGGAGAAGTCTTTCTGGTTGGTTTATATCACAACACAATGTTCTGTTCTGTAAAATCTAGATAGGACTTGTAATGAGATTTATATAAAGGTCCTGATTACCACATGGTTCCAGAAGGATGTGGCAGTGCAAATGAAGATCTACCAGAACAGGATGAAGACCTATCTGAGTAAAGGAAAAGTACATCAGTAGCATTATTAGAGCAGGAAATCAAGTTTTCTATTTTGAATGGAACTGGGAAAAGAAACAAACTTATTAAACCTTACATGTAGTCAACAGGATATCTGTTATTCCTGTGTATTTGTTAATGGATTCTACCTTCTCTTCATATGTTGTGCTCCTTAGCATATGTAGGTGGCTAAACATTGATAAATGCTTTAATTTGAAGTGGAACTTTTTTTCACTCTAATATCTGACATTACACTACTAATAAAAAGTTTTCAACCTGTGAACGTGAAGTGTTTTCCTCTCAGACATGTATTTAAAATTCTTGGAAATGTGTTTCTGAAGTGTTTCCTTTAAAAGCTTTGAGGGGTCTCAGCTGATTAATTTTTTTGTGAGTTACTCATGGCCATCCCTTGCCTTTTTGATCAGGTTAGAGGCCTTTGTGTTTCCTCTTTGGGAAGCTAAATACAACACAGTGCCTTGCAGCTGGGGAAGCAAGAACAGTCTCAGTTCATTCCAAGAGGCATGCTGGAGATGCTAAACTTTTTTTGAAAAATGAAATTAGTTCTATATCTCTTCAGCACACCTGCTGAGGTTTTGATTACTGACTTTTGTAAGATATTACAAGAGGGGAAATAAATGCCTAGTTGCTGCTTCTTGGTTGGCTAATAACCCTTTTTCAGCACTGCTCTTACTATCTGGAGTGAAGAGTCTGCACTCAGATCTGCTTGGTACGTGTTTTCCCCACAGCAGGTTCACTGCTGTGCCAGCAATTCAGCTAAAGGCCACTTTAGATCACTTTAGATCTTCTCCAGTCTTAGATGCATAAATGTAAACACCTTCTAGCTATGTGGAATGACTGTGGAATGAAAATATTGAGAGAACAGGAAAGGAAGGACACTGTGATAAAAAGGACTTAGTTGTATGCTTCACCCTCCGACCTTTTTTTGAGGCAATGCTTGCTTCTTACTTTCCATGTTACTGCCAAGGCAGTGGTCACACAACTGTGCCAGCACTTAAGGAATCTGAAATAAGAATGAAACCACTAAAATATGAGTGATTGAAAGGATGGTTGTGTTGTGGTGTTTTGTCTGTTTGCAAGAATACAATAGGGGACTTTGTCAGAAGGGACTCGGGCAGTTTGTGTGCACTGTTGGGTAGATCAGTTCACCTGGTGCAGATTACAAGTTTGATTCCGTGATAACAGGGTTTTTAAGATGTGATCGCAAATGTAGTTTGCTGTCTCTTTGTATTTATCATATCCTTTATTATAGCCTGTGCAGTCGGATTCTTTCCTTCAAATTCAGCTGTTTAGAATACAGACTCTGTCTGGACAATGTCTGTCTTGACTCTCCTTTTGGTTAAAGGGGAGAAATAGCTGCTTCTAGAGTCTGGTCCATCTCATCCAGTGTACATTGGGCCTAAACAAGCCAGATAAATTGGACTCAAGAAGTTCCTATTTCTCTCCATAACATTAGAAAATGAGGAGAAGCAGTTCATACAAGGTCATTTGTGTTGTGAAAGTATGATGGTAAGGAGACCACGCTGATCCTGGATGTCTTCCATTACATGAGTGTAGTTCTGAAAGTGCATAGTTCCTGTCACAAAACTGTAATTAGGCATTATTGTGAAGGCACAAGCTGATACAAGAGGTAACTGAGAATTCCTGAAGAAAGCTGCATTGTCTGTCACCTGCATGGTTAAAAAAAAGCATACACACAAAAACACACACGTATAAAAATAAATATTAATTTCTACTTATTAAAACTGTAATTTTAAAAAAAATCATTCCCAGAATGTGGCTTTCCTATTCATAACTTGTTAGGTACCTTTTTTCATTACCTGTAAGAAATGGCATACTTTTAGCTGATAAAGTGAACAGACACCAATTTGAAAACTGTACATTACTGCAAATCTGTTAAGACAGTACCTTTCAGGTGAGAGATTTTGAAAGCACTGAAGTACAAAAATGCTTTTTTAACTAATGATTTAGATAAATGTAAATTCTTCTGGAAGAACTGTGGTTCAGAGAGGCTTTTCCATGTTACAGAGTGGAACTGTGAGGCTATGCACTGGCTGAAATTATGAAGATTCATCATGCTTTGATGCATGTTCAGTTTTTCACCTCTAAAAAGCTATTTTATTGAGGTTAAATTATTGTAGGGATATGAAAAGGTGTAGTTTGCTCTGAATTTATCCTTTGAGGGCCAGCAGATCATTGCTTTTTCTCTGAAATTAGATAGAAGGATCCAGATGGCAGATTTCAAGCCCATCAGGTGTTTAAAGTATGCCCCTCAGCTAAAAAGAAGTATTATAGTTAAATCTGTCATAGCCTTTTTATTGCTCTGTGGTACACTTGACAAGTGCAGCCGTGAAAAAGAGAAGCTACAAGTAGCCCAGTCAGCCTGGAGTAGGTCAGTGGTTGGTTTCGTTGGCCACCCCAGGGAGTTTGATAGATGTACAGGCCTGGTTTACGGAATCATTAAATCCATCATGGTGTAAGCTCCCATGGAGGCAGTGAATTTGTTCCCATGGTTTCTTTCAGATGCTATACCATAGCATTAGAGAAGCAATGTAAGTGAAACGTGGAGAGGAGAAAAAAGGACACCCTCCCCATCACCAGAAAAACAATAATCCCACAACTCTAAGAAGTCCTCAGTAATAATAGTAGTAATAATAAAGTGCATCTGGGCTGGTGCCTTGTACTGCATTTCTCAGCTGGCACTCATTCAGAACTGTCACATTAGGCTGAGTGCTGATAATTTGTATCCTAGAATCCTTTTATCTAAACAGAGCAACGTCTCCACTGTGTACTTTTGGCAAAGGAAATGTACTGCTTTTCAGTATCTTTACAAAGCAATACAGGCTTTTTCTTGCATCTTGACAAACTGCTGCTAATCATGAAGGAAGAGTAAACCTGTTTGTGCTCTTGTACTAACTATAAGTACTTGCACTCACATCAGCTTTCAACACAGAGGTGATTGCTGCCTGATTCAGAGAAGAGGCTATGTTTGGGTTATTTATATGCATGCATATGTAGTTGTTTATACAGATGCTGATTTAGGGAAGCTGATGCATTTTTAGCTTCCTCTGTTTCTTGCTTGTTTCTTCAGTTAAGAAAAAAAACAAAAAAGCAGACCAGTCACAACCAAAAAAAAAAAGCTACAACTTTGTTCAGTAAACTGTAGGGAAAGGCAGCTATAGCTTGGTGAGCATTAGCAAGGGACTTGTTTTGTAAAAGTAAAGAGCAGGATTTTTATCCAGAAGGTTTTAAGACCATAGTCTTGCATAAGCTGTCTTTGATAGCTCTGGTGAATTGTAAGGACTATTTTTGAGTGTAAATGCCCATGGCTAAAGTGTCATTAGTGCTGCCCCTTCCTTGAGAATGTTACCCAGCAACAAGGTCATCTTGAGTTAACTATGCTTACATCTGAACTCTCCTTGTGATTTTTAGATTCCAGCGGGGAGACTACCACATCGACGTCTGCATCAATGACTACCTGGATGTGTTCTGCCCTCACTATGAAGATTCAGTTCCAGAAGATAAGACGGAACGCTATGTTCTGTACATGGTGAACTTTGATGGCTACAGTTCCTGCGATCACACCTCCAAAGGGTTCAAGAGGTGGGAGTGTAATCGGCCGCATTCCCCAAATGGACCTTTGAAGTTCTCGGAAAAGTTCCAGCTCTTCACGCCCTTCTCGCTAGGATTTGAGTTCAGGCCAGGCCGGGAATATTTCTACATCTGTGAGTATATAGAGATTTACTACTGTTGCACAGCAAGTGCAAGAAACCTAGCTTATTTTTCATCTCTGAGGTGTAGAAATACAGAGGGCCAAAATGCTATATAATGCAGATGTCTTACAGTGAATGCAGGCTTAAATATCCCCAGGCATATTAGCTAGGAACCTAGCTAGAGTGAAACTGAGATTAAATCACAGCTTCTTTTCTCACATGAAATAGCATGTCAGCCTGTTCACTGAACCGTGGCTGACTTTTAAAGCAAAACACACTATTATGTTTATTCCAGCACTCTGAGGTGGCAAAGGAGGAGAAGGGGGCAAAAAGGGTAGGATGGAAGCTGTCCCACAAATATGAGGAAGATAATTAATCCTTTGTTCAGTTAAAATGCTCTTGTCTCTGTAATAGTAATTACCCAAGGGCAGCGAGGTCTGTGTAGTTCCCAAGTGGTATGGCTACTGATGCTAGTACTCCAGTGATATTTAAAGTTTTAATATATTAGGGTGCATGTTTCTAGCATAGAGGCAAGTGGCTTTTTTTTATTTCCTTCATTTGCACACCCCGTTTTTCTTAAACAGTCTATTTCTGCCAGGGTGGGTAATGTGGGAGCAGGTGACAATCAGCAGAGTGTGAATGGGTTCATGCTCCTTCACTGCGGCTGCCCAAAGCAGTGGGGAGCACCCTTCAGAACTCTGCCCTCTCCTCCAAGGAGGCTGGCATCAGGCTGCTTCAGGCACCCAGAGTAGGTGCAGGATATTATCTGGGGATAAGAAAATAAAAACATCAGGAGATTGAAAAGCAATGGGTTAAGCAAATTGATTCCCTGGCCCCACTGTGCAGTTGATACTGGTTCCGCTGTTTTGTTTGGTTCTTCCTCCGACAAAAGACCTTCTTTCATCAAATTGTTAGTCTTTCTTTTTTTGCCTGAATCTTCCACTTCTAACAACTTTTGACTGCTCCACAAATATTTCTTTTTTTCTGTTTTTAGTGTTAGAGTTGAGAGCTTTAGGCAGACTGTAGATCCCAATAAACAGTGCCTTCCATTTGTGCAGCTGGCCTTTCTACTGTGAAACAGTCATTCCACCTCATTTCACCAGAGAAACTGAACATGTATGATCCCTGTTTTTCAGCATCATTTCTTCAGCATTGAGATTTTTCTTTCCCCTTTCTTTATCTATAGGGAAATACATTACTAGTAGGTGGTTTTCCATTAATCTCTTTTTCTCCCAGCAAAGACTTTTAATGAATGGTGGTTCAGCATCAAAAGAACTGTGCCTTGTTCTTGTGCTGAAGAGCAAGAACAATAATAATGCTAATAATGATAAATATAAATTTAAAAAGCAAGCTGGAATGCTACTTAAAACTGTTTTTTTATAGGCTAGTGAGAAATCATGTAAAGATATCAGAGGTAAATGGACAACATTCTAGGATAAATAAATCTGCACTGGGTAGGCTTGGTCCTACCCACATCACTCACAAAATGTTCCCTCTAGCTTCAACAGTAGGTTTTTTGTGATTCAAAAATCTGATATCAAGCTTTTGTTTGTTTGTTTGTTTGTTTGGGGTTTGTTTGGTTTTGTTGTTTTTTTCTTTTAATTTGGGGTTGGTTTTTTTTTTCAGTTCCTGAGCATCATCAGTAAAATAAGAAGGAATATATAAACTAAGGAATGCAGTCTTTACCATCATGTGATCACAGTAAGATGTAGCACAGGGGTGGATGGTGTCAGTATGTGCAAGCAAAAAAAATAACAGTGACAAAACCAAAAAGTGGTTTTCTAAATTTAAAAAAAAAAAAAAAAAAAAAAAAAATAAGTGGTATTTAATTAAGGTGAAAACCAAACATGAAAGTGAAGGAAAAAGAAATGAAAAATTTCAGCTTGCTCTCTCTAGCTAGTAGTTTCATGTTAGATCATACAAAATCTGTTAACATCCATTGACCTCTCAAGCAAGGCAATATTATTCAAATACACTTGGGTTGCTTATGCCTGATTTTCCTCATTTGTGGTTAAATTCAGTATTTCAGTAAAAAGCATTATTTACCTTTTATAGCATTCATTTAAATGAGTCATTTAACTGTCAAGGGCTCCCTTCAAGATAATTATTACAAATTACTTTAAAATATGAAAAGCTTTATGATATCCTACTGCATTTAGATGGAATATTATTTTTTTTTTAATCAGTAAAATAGTAGCAGCAAAGAGACACTCATTTACTAATAGCTTATTTATTTAATTCACTGAAATTAAATTTTTAGGCATGTTTCAGGGATGCAAAAATACTTTTCCTCCAATTTTGTATTTTAAATATTTTTTCCTTCATCCTTCACTCTGCTGAAGGCAGTAACAATATTGACATTGCAGCAGTTGCAGGCTGTGTGCTAAGTTAACAATTATATACAAGCCCTCTAGGGGAGAGTTGTCCATCCTAGAATCTTTTTCTCTTAGTTTGTGCTGAAGAAACAAGATGGTGAAATGTTATTCCTTGTTTCCTCATCAAGATTGTAAGGAGGCTCTAGTTCAGGCTAAGGAGACCACCTTTGTTACCTTCAGTGACCTCTTCATGATAAAGAAATTCATACTTTCTAAGGGAAGGTTTCCTTCCCTCAGCAGATCTGAAACCTTTGCGTGCTCTGCAGGAGAGGGGGAAGGTCAACTAGGCATCATCAGTCTAGAATATTCTATTTAGGAGTTATAAAATATGCTATGTAGTCTAGACCTCTGGAAAGACAGAATATTAAGTGGATGATCAGGCATTTAGGTTAATTACTGTTAGGTGTTTTTATTGAAGATCTGCACGGTTTAACTTCTAAATATGTGACTTGTCTCTCTTCCATTATTTTCAGAAAACACAATAATTTGAGAACAATTACTGTCTCTCTTTCTGAACCGGTGGTTTGGAAAATGACACTTTTATTTGTTACACTCTTGCCTGCGCATGTTGCTGAGATGAATTTAGATCTTTGCATGCTCATTCTTGGAAAACACTGGAAAAATCCTCTATCTATATCAAATTTACATTGAAGAAGTGAATTCGCCATTGCAGATGTGAACAACAAGTACTGACTGAGTTTACTTTTGAAAGAAGAAAATATTATTAAATATTTACAGAGAAATTAACTTTTATTTAGTTAGAGAATGAACAGTGAGGGGTGGGGAAACTTAAGTAATTGATCATGACCTGAAGTGTAATGTTTTACTTGTTTCTTAGAAGGTGCTCACCTCAGGTTAGTGTGTATTAGCCTGAAAGCAGATAAAACAGTATTATTACTGAAACAGAAGGAAACATAATGTAACATCTCCCAACCCCCCACCCCCAAAACACTGAGTACTTAGTGGTATGACATTGATTTTAATGTCCTTCAGAAGGAGCAGAAGTTTGGGTGTGTAGGTTTTGTGGTTCACTGTGCAAAGGGAGAGGAACACAAAAGCAAGGAGGGATAAAAAAAAGAATCCTAAAATGTACACTGGTTTATAATTATGTA
Organism: Psilopsiagon aurifrons; assembly: GCA_025447955.1. Classification (NCBI taxonomy): domain Eukaryota; kingdom Metazoa; phylum Chordata; class Aves; order Psittaciformes; family Psittacidae; genus Psilopsiagon; species Psilopsiagon aurifrons. The sequence continues at coordinate 34,433 of JAOEHY010036065.1, forward strand.
ATTCAAAATGAGGGTATAATTTTCATTATTTTAACTTAATTCTCATTATTTTTATTAATGTGTTAAGCATTGAATAAAATACCAGTAGCAACTTGACAGATATACATTAGAGCTGTTGAAATAAAAAATTAAGACTTAGCAAGAATTAGACTATTAGAGCGTACTGCGGAAGCCTGACTGCAGTTGCCCAACCAAGCTCCTGTGTCAAGTTAAGCTAGACCACACTGTTCTTTTCTTGAAAACAGTGTATCACTGGTGTAGTGTCAGAAGTTGTACTTACATTAAGCTGTAGCCTATGTCTTTCTCTGAGTGATCAGTCCAGTTATTACATTAAAGAATTAGGTATTTGACATGATTTATCCTCAAGAAATCAATGCTATTTTTATCATCTTATCCTCCAAGATTTTATAGGTATAGTTTGTTTAGTCACTTGCTTCACACTGTATATTGTCATTTATATTTTCTTATACCCTTCCCTAGAAAGACCATATGGATTTGCTCTTCTTTATAGTCCTCTTGCTGCTCTCCTGTTTTCTGCAAGATCTTGAAGACTTTTGCTGGCAATTAGCAGGTTTTAGCAAATAGCAGGATTTACATATGCTCTACCTAACATAACTTAAGTCGTTCTTTCATCATTGTTATTGAGAAAAAAGCTCCTTTCATCTTTTAAAAATCCTGTTTTCTTTCCTGTGTTTTATTTATGTAACCTTTTTTTGTTACTGTTTCCTTCTGGTTTATCTAATGGGTCTTTCTGATGTTATTTCAAAATATTTGTGCTGTTTCTTTGTATCACCTTTAATGATGTGTCACTATTGCTGTATCTTTGTTGTCACCATTTATTTGTATAAAGCTTCTGATAGCCATTCAAGGAAGTTTTGGTGTAACCATATTCCTCTTGAATACACCAGGATAGTAGGCTTTTATGATTTGAATTAAATTATGGTTATAAATAATACTTTAAAATCATTCTTAAATTTATAATTAAGAAACTGGGTTTTAAAGCTCCACTTACAGTTATACATACATTTCTTAGTAACAGCCAGCTCTCCTGTACTCCTGTTTCTCACAGAATATATCGCCAGACAGCCTGCTGTTACCTATTCCCTTGATTTTCTTGATGCCTGGCTTTGTACACCAACATTCTTGTTTCTCTGCATTAATTACTTCTTTTCCTGAAATTTCTGACTTTTATCTCCTTAAGGCTTTTGTTCAAATGACATTCCACACTGATGGTCACAGCTGCTGCTTCCATAGGAGAGCTTGTAATTTTCATAATTTTGAATATAAAATTGTCTCTGTTCAGTTAGTTTGTTCCATCTCTGTGACTGGAAGCTGTCCTCACCATGTTTCAAAAACCGTGAAACTGTTTAAATTATGCTGTACGGTTTGAATCCTCTAAGAGCTGCCAGGTAGTCAGACCACCTCTCTGCAACCACCTCAAGAGGTTTCTCGGATTCAAAAGAGCTAAAGGAAAATGTAGTTGTGCCAAAAAATGTTTGTGATACCTGCACTTCTTTTTTTCTTTCTTTTGCCTATTAATTTGGTAGTTAGCTTATCTTATTATTAGTCTCCATCTGAACTCTTGTTGAGGCAGTGACGGTTTCCGATGACAGTTAAGCCGAGCTTATTCCGTCTTCTCCCTTCTGCCATGTTTCATGAGTGTGTGTTTGTGTTGAGTGTTTGTTTTATTATTTTTTTCTAGTCTCTCCTACTGTCCTGTGGCAATTAATTTCTGACTTTTTGTTTCAAAGCTGTAAAGATACCTTAAAATCATTATCATCAAGTTGCCTCATTCCTGTTCCCTCTTTTCCACCTAAGGTGCTTGCAGTGGAACCTCTACTGAAATGCTTTCTACAGGTAGCCCTAGCTGCTAAATTTGTGGAGATGGGTGGGGATACAAAACCACCACTGTTTGGTGGTGCTGGTGGTTGTGATAAGGATTTTTGATTATTAAGGAAGAATTATTGACAAAAGTTTGCAAAAATAACTCAGGAAGGACTTGTACATATCGCTGTACAAATCATCAGTTAACTTAGGAATGGTGTTGTCCATTTTTATGGAAATCAACTCAGACTTACCAAAGACTTCTTAGGAGTAAGAACCTGGAATAGATTACCAGATTGCTAACTTTGTATTATTCTTTTATGATTGGTTTTGTTATAGCAAGAAAGATGACTATGTAGCGGCAGGGTTGAATAGCTTGTGATACTATATGGGGCAAAACCACTGAGAAATCTTTATGTTGTGGTTTAATAAGTTACTTAGTATTTTTCATGTGCTTAAAAATGGTTTTAAACAGCTGCATACAGTTCATTGCTCTTGCTCGAGCACCAGTTTAATATCAGTGGATATCAATGTTCTGCATGAACAGGTACAGCTCACTGTAAGATGATTGTTTGATTTAGAGATCTCTGCATGTTTGCCAGAGGTTTAGTTTGATGTAGTGGGAGCACAAAACAGGAAGATTGAGAACTGTAATCTTGACCTACTTAAAAAGGTAAATGTGAGACCCCTAAAAAACTACACTTCTCTCTTTTCATACTGTTATAGACCTGGAAATCCTGCTTTTTCAGGACCAGTTGGTGGTGCTGGCAAATCAGTTTATACTGCCAACTTTATGTCTGCTGGTAGGAGGTGCTGTCTAAGTGCTTAAGTATAGTATTTCTCACGTTTGAGTCTGACTTATTTGAGGAAATTCCTGCTGGAAAATGAGAAAATGTAGAGAAACTAATGTGACTGCTCAGTTGCATCCTGGAGATTATTGGAATCAGTCAAAGGTTCCTGTAGACAGTTCAGCTGGTGGCTAGGTTACTTACTTTTTGGTTTTGAGGAAGTCAGCTGTTACTTTTGCTATTGTATCTCAGTTGGGGTAGCACTGTAATATTTAATAAGTAATATTCTAGAAATGGCTAGTTGTTTTTTATTGTTGCTGGCTTTTGTTTGAGGTTTTATTTACTTTTTTCTCATCCAACACTTAGAATATGGTTTTTTTCTGTAAGAAGGCATACAGGTAAAGACAAATCTTTTTACCAGCAAACTGACCTTGGTGTAAGTGGCAAGTTATGCCATTTGGGAAATTCAGAGAAAGCAAAGTGAACATTTTATCTGTGCATTTACCAGTGTAAATGTAAACACCCTGTTGGCCTGATTTTAAAGTTGCTGTTATGCAGAGGAGGATTGCTTCTTGATTTTCATTAATGCTCTTAATTCTGATTCTTCTAAAGAGAGTCCTTACAGTTGTCGTAAAGAAATTAGTTTCCATTTTAGTAGCAATACTTAATTTAGTAGCAAATACACTTTCTGAGAGTTTCTATTCTTCTGCTTATACTTCAAATAAAGACTGGACATCTCTTGCAGTCTGCCATTTTGCACCTTGTGTATCTACTTGTTCAGGCAATTGGACATTTTGTACACTTATAATGCTGCTTGTCTCACAAAATCTGTGGCTAATCTCTATTTGGCTTATTGACCAATACCCATGCAGCTGCTTTCTGTAGGACAAAATAAGACTATTTGTACATGAAAAGAGATTATTTTGCTTTTTCCAGTGAGCACAGTCTGCAATTGTTTGAGATCTTTCAGCAAAACCCCTATTTGGCTGTTGTTCTTTTTTTCCTTCATATATATGAGTTTTATGCTGCAAAAGGGCTGGTTTGGATATTTTCCCCACTTTAATCTGTCAATACTGGGATTCAAACTCAAAGATTTGTCTTAGGGTGAAGTTTGGACTTTAGCTTTAGAGAGATGTCCAAGCTCTAGAGAATGAGTAGAACAGATTAATGGTAAGTCTTGTCAAGCCATATTCAGCTTGTACTGTGGGCACTGGAGTCCCTGTATTAACTCTGTAGGCTAAGCTTCTATTAGGAATTGTTTCTACTTGCGGAAAAGGTTGACTTATGTAGCAGATATTTTGCTTTGAAAATGAAGACTATATTTGCTTTGCAGGAAATGATAAACCCTCTGTCTTGAATTTGACAGGTGTTACGTAATGTAGGTATTGCTGGTGTTTGTGTTTTCTCATTGCTTTTTGAAGACATGAGGTCAGAAAATCCCTTTTGGAACTCTTTCTCTGGACATCCTGGTTCACACCTAAAGCTTTAGATTAACTAAAGAACATTATTAAAGAATACTGAGAGGATTACAAACACTTTCTGTGTGCTGATTGCCCTTTTCTTTTGGGGAAACATTATTTATTGCCAGGTAACCCATTAAACTTTCAATTAAGATCTGGCCAGCATAAGCACTGATGCTACTTTGAGAGCAGCGGGCTCAGAGGTGCCACCCCGCTATGAATCCTGCTTTGATAGCTGGTGTACTAGAATCACTCAAGATGTTCTGAATGAAATCAAAGCAATTGGAAAGGTTTGATAAATGTGTACTTAAAAAAATATTTCTGTGTGACAACATTACACAGACAAGGACTGTCACCTTTAAAGGAGACTCATGCTTACCCTAGTGTGTAGATTAAAGGACTAGTTTCTGTTAGAAAGCATCAGAAGAATTAAGTGCTGGTTCTGCTAGAAAGAAAGCAGAAACTGTCAAGAGTGTCTAATAGATTTTGAAGCTGGTAATGTTCTTAGAATCCTCAAAGGGAGCTTTAAAAATTGTTGAATAATTTGTGACTCAGGAGAAATCCATATAAGAAAATGAAAAGAAAACTCGAATAACTGCTGGTCTCTATTGTTTGTGTATTTCAAGAGGAACAAATGTCTTTCAGATAACAAGTTGAAAGATTATTTGGATTCATGTGATTAAAAAATTCATGAGCTGTTAAGCTCCTGATAGCAGCATAAATATAAAAACTTATATTTATATATGAAGGAGGATATTCTATATAATTGAAGCTTTGAAAGCTGTCTCATGAGCATGTTGTGTAAGGTCTTCCTCCCTGTAGGAAAACCACTGACTTGTGTTGCATTCTACTGAAGTACAGATTTTGGTCATTAGAAGAATAAGGGAGTGCCCACAGACAGAAAGGATGAGAGACAGGATTTTCTTTCCTCTTGTCTTTTTTTCTTTCTCATCTAATATGCTAATGAAAGCCAGTTTATTCTGTAGGAAAATAAGGCATGTATTGAATGTTGTTAAATGATCACCACATCACAAACATTAAAAAGATAATCAGCTAGATCTTGGGTAAAAGACCACCAAGAAGCATTAGGAACCTGATAAGGCCGTATATGGCACACATGCCTTAAGGCAAATGGTGATTAAATGTACCAGACTGGTGGCTGTGGATTAGTGTGGTTTTTAACACTGGTGATTCCTGTATAAATCCCATTACAAGTTTCTTCAAAGTATTAATATTCCAGTGTTTTGCTGGAGGTACAATTGAACGAAATACTCACAGCCCTTTAAATCCTGATGGACCATTCATCATTCCTTGCTTTAAATCAGTTTTTATGTTCAACAGCTACAACTTCAACATCTCAGAGGTGTTTATGGGTGAGGCTTTTTTGCAGTGGCACTTCACTAGGATGTTACAAGATTAATAAAGTGAAGCATGTGGATTCCTTGGATGGAAGAACTCATAGAAGTGTAGAGTATTATTAATAATTATCTGAGGACTTATGACTCTGTAACAGTGCTCTAATTTGATCTCTGAGCAAACTGAAACCTGTTTAATGAGCTGTTGTATTGGACGTACGCGTTTTGTAACATGGAGCAGATGCCAACAGAAATGGAAATAACATATCAGTGACATTTGGAATAGCAGTGTTGTACTTCATTGCTTCCATGACATCAGCATGTTAGTCTCCCTGTTCCTCAGACTAACCACTAAGGCAGCACTTTCTTTGCTGATACTGTCTGTGTCATGATACAAACTGAGTGTATATGCTTGCCTGCAACCAATAGACCAAAACCAAGCTCCCTCAGTGAAAAAATGCTTCCACATGCTGAGCAATTGGTTAATGATCTTGTTTCATGAGTTAATATTCAACATTAAACTCCATATTTTCACAAATAATACTTGGATTTAAAAGAAACAGATTTGTTTCTAAGCTACCTAACCCTCTGATGTTATAGGAGGCTGTAAAATGGAAGAATATTACAGAATTCCCAGTAATTTTTTACTCCCCAGTAATCTATACTGTTCAAACAAGGTGGACAAGACTCTGGGCCAAAAATGGAACATGCAATTAATTATCCTATCTTCAAGATTCTTGGCAGATAGAATAAATCATATAGAATCAGATTTTTCATAGAGTGTTCAGAAATGCATAGAAGGGCTTTATTCTGAAAACTTACAGAAAAATATTTTCAGACTTCCAAATATTTCCACTTTCCCTCAGGAAAGCAGTAGGTCATCCTCAGATCTACATTATTGGCCAAATGAGATTTTTACTGCCTCTAAAATCTCCTTGGCTTCCCTTTTGCTTCATGGATATTTAATACTCAAAGTATCAAGTGGTATAGCTAGCTTAGATACAGCACTGCTTTAGGGAATTAAGAATGGCTTGAAGGTGTACCAGGATCTCACATGTGCTATACCTCTGTGCATGAAAGTATCCAGGCTTCTTCTGACGATGGCTATGGGGAGTAATGTTACTATTGCTGATCTTCTGGGGGTGAAATTATCTTAATTATTTGAAGAATAATCAGAACAGCAGTATATTAATCAGTCTAAAGAGCCCTGACAATTCAGTAGTGATGGCATTCAAAATGTGTTCAGGAAAATTACACTAGAATGGCTTAACATATATTATGTCTTATGAGCTATAGGTGGGGATATTGTTGAAGATACAAGATTGAATTTCTTTTTACATGCTTTCTAACACATCTGGTTTTAGTAATAGTGGTCATCTTCCTGTATCTTGATGCCTGTGTCATTAAAAACTGTATGTGGACTACTTTAATATTTTAGGCTTTTGCAGAAGACGTTTAGCTCTGGGGCATTGAAGAATTCACTCTCCTACAGCATAAAGCCCTGTCTTGGGACTGAAGTCAGGATCTCTGTTGGCAGCTGCAGCAGGGCATGCTGTCTGTACACAACTAAGAAATCTTGAGCAGAAATAAAGTAGCCTCAGGCTGAAAAGGCTGTGTGCTTTTTTCAGCATCCCAGGGTCTGTAAAAGAATGCAATCTCTCCTCTTGAAGACTGCTTAGTATTAACACCTAGTAAACAGCATCGTTGGCTTCTGGCTGGTGATGCACAGAAAAGACATGATTTCTTTTTTTCCCCAGGGGAATGGATTTTTTTTTCCCAGTTTTTGCCATTGGTGCTTCATGGAGGTGGCATCTGACTTCCTTAGGTCCTTATTATAAACAGCATTAAAAAGTAAAAGGAAGGAATGGCATAGTCAAAACTCCATAGGTGCATCATAGCATCATAGAATAGTTAGGATTGGAAAGGACCTTAAGATCATCTAGTTCGAACCCCCCTGCCATGGGCAGGGACACCTCCCACTAAACCATGCCACCCAAGGCTATATCCAACCTGGCCTTGGATACCGCCAGGGATGAAGCATTTGCAACTTCCCGGGGCAACCCATTCCAGTGCCTCACCACCCTTACAGTAAAGAATTTCTTCCTTATTACCAATCTAAACTTCCCCTGTTTAAGTTTGAGCCCCTTACCCCTTGTCCTATCACTACAGTCCCTAATGAAGAGTCCCTCCCCAACAAGGTAGAAAATGTGTTTCTTTCTCAGAGAGGTGCAGAAGCAAAGCATGTGTTTGTTTGGAAGTAAAGGTACATTCCAGTGAGTATGATGGCAGTGTTCTATAGTTCAGACATGAGCAACTGACAAAGGTAAGTTATTGTTTAGCAATTTCTTCTCAAATTTTCTTTTGTTTCACAAGATTTTTGAAATTCTTTTATTAGCAGTTGAATATAAACTGGCAAAATATAATGCTGTTGGAGGTTCAAATTAATAATCAGGTGTAAGAACACATTTAAAATACACCTATAACACAACAAAAATATCGGTTGTTGAACCAGGTGTCTAAAGCCTTGAAATGCAGATGTTATTCATTTTTCACCATTGATAGTGCATTGATCTCTTACCTACTTCTGGCTGGAGTAATCTCTGCTATCACAACACTGCCTCTGAAGAATGAAGCATCTCCTGACAGCTGTTTGATGGTGTGCTGTGAAGTGCCCACACTCCAGCCCATGTGCTTCGCTGCAGTACTGCATTTCAAGCTTAAACCGGGAGAAGTTCAGCTGTCTCCCATTGGGACACTCAAGAAAACACTGCCAACTAGGTAGCAGAAGCAACAGCAACCTCACAGCCTCACTGTTGTAACTGGCCTCCATGTCTGTACGAAACGTGCCACACTTTCCAAATTACAAAAGGAGGGTGTTAGGTAGCTTTTACTGCTGACCCTTCTCCTCTGGCCTGATCAGAGTGATGACCCAGCATAGTTAGAAACTATTGCCAGCAATAGAGTTCTTCATCTGTAGTGCTGCACTTGTGGTAGCTTTCCTTAGGAACATAGACCAGTGCAACAGCATGTTTTGTTCACAGTCCCACTTGAAGTACTCAGTTGCTCAAGCAAAACTGTGTAAATTAGTCACTGTCATGTTTATGCATTAAAAGTGAATTAGTAATTTATATTAATCACAAATGTTTCTCCAGGTTTTATTAACAAGCGTATTGGCTGCCAAAATGCTTTCTGGAAGACAGTTTTTTCTCCCAGCTGCCATAGAGAACAAAATGGTTATTATGGGCATTTAGATAAAGATTAACAGTTTCAGCAATTCATTTGAGGAAAACTGTATTTTGCTACATATTCCACTTCAGTGCAGACCATCGCAGCCAGCATGATTTGTTGCCTCCTTGATAAAATTATACAGTGGAGACACAAATGAGTAATTCATTTTAAGAGCAGAAACAGGTTAATCAACAAAGCAAAATGCGGTTAAAAAAAAAAAAAAAAACAGACCCACATTTCTTAATTTTTTTGGCAAGTCCAAATTTCATATAGGAGAAATGAGATGTCTGTCTGCTATTTTAGCACATTTTGGTTCCTTTTGCCTTCATGCTTTCTTCTTTCTTTGCCCGCATCATGCCTTTTTTATCTCAAGATGGCTTCATGTGCCCTATTTAGATCTCCAAGAAAAAGTAGTACAGGTGACTGCTTCATATTCTGTGCATTTGCAAGTAGATCTGTGGAGTACCATCGAAGTGGTCTATGAACTCAGTACAGAGCATGAAGAAATTGCTAGAATGATAAGAAAGAGGTCAAAATGACAGCAATGCAGGACATACTGCCAACATGACCTTCACACTTTCAGGTGTTTTGGGCAGACAAAATCAATTTCCCACCATACTTCTTTTTGGAGCTTATTGGTTCAAAATAGTTAAAGAATAGACATGCTATATTTTGTTTCATTGTGGCTATCTCCCTTTTTTAATTCCACTTTGGCATTTCGGATGGTATAATATGAAGGAAATCAAAACACAAGTGAAAAACCAGCTGTTTGCTACAAAGGAGACAAACAGGGAAGGTTTGAAAAAAGAGGTTGAAGGAGAAAAAAACCTCATTACAGAGAGATGAGAAAATTAATTGATTGGTGGCTCCAGCAGTTCCCCCTGGATATCTAAGGATCCTGTGAAAAGAAAGTGTAATCTCAAACACAAAAATTTCTTCATATTATTTCTTTCTCTGGCGTAGAGACTCCTCTGAAGCATCATTAGGTTCCAATTATTTTCAGTGAAATAATTCGTAAGAAAAGGGCATGATAAAATCAGTAGAGGTAGTGTTACTCCCCCGAGAAACTTACTGTAGCTGATACTAAAACTGTAATAGCGAAGGCTTCTGTGTTCATCACCAAACTTAAGAGTTTTCTGCAGGCATGATTCTGTTTCATGGAGGTTTTGGAGCTCCTGTGACACAAAGTTAATGTGACCCCTTTTTTCTCCAAATTAGCACAGAGCAGCTGATGAAATCAGTGGGGTCTAAGAACTTGATCATATCCATGGCCCAATATAAGCCTGTGTGAAACTTGCAGTAGAGCTGTTTAGTGAAGTATCTATTACTTCTTTTTTCCCAAGGTTAAGTGTTACCTTAGAGGTACTGTTCTTTCAAAAATGACAATATATTTGTAGTAAAGTTTTCTTCTCTACTGACTGGCCTTTTTTCCTGTGTTTATCCTGTATTTAGCAGCTATATGTGTATGCACTGTATGTTCTTACACATGCAAATATATCATAGAATCATAGAATGGTTTGGGTTGGAAAGGACTTTAAGATCATCTAGATCCAACACCACTGCTGTATGCAGGGATGACTCACGCTAGACCATGTCATCCAAGGCTCCATCCAATCTGGCCTTGAACACTGGCAGGGATGGAGCATTTACCACTTCTTTGGGAAACCCGTTCCAGTGCCTCACTACCTTCACATTAAAGAACTAATTCCTCATATCTAACCTGAACCTCCCCTGTTTAAGTTTGAACCAGTTACCCCTTGTCCTGTCACTACAACCCCTGATGAAAGAGTCCCTCTCTGGCATCCTTGTAAGCCCCCTTCAGATTGTAGAAAGCTGCTATGAGGTCACCACACAGCCTTATCTTCTCCAGGCTGAGCAGCCTCAATTTTCTTAGCCTGTCTTTATATGGGAGGTGCCCCAGAACCCTTATCATCCTTGTTGCCCTCCTCTTTACTTGCTTCAACAGCTCCATGTCTTTCATGCACATATACACATGCATATGTTAAAAAAGTAGCATTATAAAGTTGCGTATTTGTTAAGTCTTTGAAAAAATCTGTGTTAAAGGCTTTAGCTATTGTGATTATAAAAATGCTTATTTTGTCAAACTAAACATATGCATAATTCTAACTCCTCTGACAGATGAGACTGTTACAATATAAAATGCCAATGAAGTGCCTTCTGGGCATTGTATTACACTTTCACTAGATTATCATTCTTCTCTATGGGCTGGGCTGACCATTTGTTCTTTCTTGTCTTCGATGTGGTTTAACCATGGTATTATCACTACCCATCGCTTACACTTTCCAAAATGAAAATAAGGGTTAAGATATATTCAAGCCTAATTTAGATCAGAGACTGCTTGCCATACTGCTCCAGGTACAGGCGTGACTGTTGTCTATTTAATGACTTTACTTCCCTGTTATGCTTATTTTCCGTTTAATTCTTCCTGGTGACTAATGGGGTAATGGATATGCATTAAAGGAGAAACATTTCCACTGAAGTCTTTCCATGTTGAAGAAAATTTCAGAAGGAGCCATTCTCTCCAAATGTGATCCAGCTTTCAGAGGGAATTATGTCCACTTTTCAGAAAGTTTGCCACCAAGGTCCGTGAGGTGCAAAATATAAAATGTTCTTTTTCACTGGCTCTCCAAACTAACTATGTGTTGTGTTATGCTATTGCTGCCTTCTTAGTTGAGGGAAAAACTGCCTTTTTCAGTGGCTTTGCAGTTACCTGGCACCGAATTCTGTCTAATGGTCAATGTTTGCTATTCATTCCTAGCCCCTTGAACTGCTGACTGGCCACACCTACTGCTTATTGACATCAAACACAGTAGTATTGTTTCTAACCAAGTTATGGGATAATTTTGAAATCCAATGATCTATTCTAGTTTCTACACAGGTCTTAATGTTTCACATTAAGAGTTAGCTTGGAAAAAGACCCTATAAAAGACTGTCTGAGGAAAATATTTGTTGATATGCTAACCTAGCAGAGAAGAGTTATTTCTGCCTAGGACTTTTTCATTTTAGTCATCTAGAAAAGATTGAGTGAAAAATAGTCTTTAGCCAAAAATAAGTCTCTTGGAGAATCTAGTGTCTAATTTGTAGACAGAAAGGATAAAATTTTTGGAACCGTGTTGACTATGAGGATGAGCAACATTATGCTTTAGAGATGTAAATTAAATTACAGTTCTGGTACTTGCGTGGGTACGGCTGGATTTTCATGAGGGTGTATGCCGTTCCACAGGGTGCCTGTGAACAGCATATGGTATTCTGTATGCTAATATGTACATGTAAATCTGCACTACACCCTTATAAATATGAGCCGAAATTATAAGCACATGTACATTCTACAAGAAGTCAGCAGTGAAAGCCACACAAGTAAAGCAGCACCAGAAAGTTCCGCAGCATTGCCCTAGCTCTTCAGCAGCTGTATTTTAGACCAAAAAAAGAAGACTCTGAAATAATAGCTTTCTGTGAGGGAAGTGGGAAAGGAAGTCTAAAAGTAGCGGTAAATTCTTTTCTGTTCCATTTAATGAAGAAACAGCTTTATTTATAGACATAAATTTCCCAGTGATGGTTTTGCTTTAGATTTGAAAAGTAAATAGAGATTATGTATGTGCATTGAATGCTGAAAGTTATTAATTTCATTCACTTCAATTGAACTTCTGAAAAAAATCTCTGAAAACCGCGCACACAGATTGCTTGATCATCATTTTCTTGTTTAACTTGACCAACACTGAAAATTACATTCATTTCGGTGCATCTACATTTAAGTGGAGCCTTTATCTAGGCTTTAGGTGACTGATGAAATGCACCTGTGCACACAGACTTAAAAAAAAGAACGACAAACCACCAACAACTCACCTAAACTCAAGGTAGACACAGTATCTGTAATTTATTCCATGTAAATTGCACAAATGTGTTTTCAGTCCTGTTCTTCTTTGATCCCAGTCCAAAAGTACGTAAAATAAATTGATTGCATAATACAGGCCATATGTCAGAAGTGCTTAGCATTCCCAATTAGAGTCATAATTTTGTAAGTACGCATCTGTCACTTAGGTATCCAAATATTTGGCCTGATTTCTAAAATCTTTGCAGTGAACCATTGAGTTCTGAAAACATCATGAAAACTTGTCAGTAGGTTCTTTTGAATGGTATGTTTGTATTTTACCAGTTTTGCTTGTTGGGTTGTGGGGGGTTTTTCATTTGTGTGGTTTTTTTCTGTTGTTTGGGGGTTTCGTTTGCTTATTTGGTTTTTGTTTGCTTTTTTGTTTTTTTTTTTGGGGAGGTTGTTGTTTGTTGGTTACTTTTCGTGGGGTTTTTGTTTTGTTTTTTAAATGCAAATACTTGAGCCCTATTTCTGCTTTCCCATAATAAAGGGCTAATAGGGATAGTCTAGTACTGAAAACTATTCGTTCCTTTTAACATAAAGTGTTAGCTTAGAAACACTTGAAACACAATGGAAGAGTCATTGAAGCATTCATGCGGAGGGAAACTGACTTTAAAGTACAAGGTTTCTTTTATGCTAAACTAGAGTTTTAAAGGGCTATCTCAAGAGCAGGTGTGTGTCTCTAGACAGGTAATGGCTGTCTTGGCCTTTTTCTCAGGTGCCATGCTCCTCAGAGATGGTGGGAGCAGGGCTCATACTGTCTTCTGATGTGAAGGTGCTCCACTACTCAACAGTGGGATTTCCTGTAGAGGAACAGCCTGTGGAACTGTTAAAAAAAAAATGTGTAGATAAGGCCCTTAGTGACATGATTTAGTGGTGGACTTGGCAGTGCTGGGGGAAAGGTTGGACTTGATGATCTCAAAGGTCTTTCACAACCTAGCTGATTCTGTGATACTAAGTTATGTAGCAGAGCCCTGACATGAAACGAATGGGAGTTTTGTTTGTGAGCCTGTAGGTGTGCATTTTGTCAGCAGTCATGTCTGAAGTTGGAAAATTTTAAAGAAAAATCATTAAGCACACCCCCCCCACACCTCTGTAATGAGCTGCTAATGACCTGTAATCTGTGGATACAGCCATATGAACTTCCGTCTCCTCCAAGAAAGTGCATGCAATTTCTGTGATTGGAGCTGATGGAAACTTGCCTTTACAAACACCATCATCTTCCATTTGGGGCAGCTCCCACATGTCATTGCTGAGGCTTTGGCTGAGAAACAGATCTAATGAAGGAGTTTTCCAGCCTTTGGTGCTTTTATGGCACCTGCTCTCCCTGCTGTGCTGCATAGCACTCCACCATTTGTTGGCAAGTATGTATTTCACATTACAGGGAATTGAAAGGATTGAACAGACAGGAGAAGAGTTTTATTTCCAGTAGCCTGTGTATCCCTAGACTCTGATTTGGCATAAAACATCTGTTTTGTGATCTGTTTCAAGGCCAGTTCCCTTCCACCAGCAAAGGTTATGACTTTAGGCAAGCTGTGTTTTCGCTGGTGAGGAGAGGTTAGCCTGAAGACTTGATCTAGTCAAAATCAAAGCATCCTACCACAGAAATTCTTTTTTCAATCATTTCTGAAAAAGCAGCCATACTGTAAATGTATTAACATATTGAACAGTGAGTAAAGGAGGGCATTGACTTTTGTTGTATGGAGTTTTGTGAAAAGTTTATATGATCCATATCTGTATGCATGTGTAGCTAGGAATAAACGTTCATTACTGTTCTGATAGTAAGAGAAGTAACAGATATCCTGCATATACCTGCTTAATGAGTAGAGTCAGTGAGTAAATCTATTAGTTTCAGCTACATTTGATGTGTATTTTCAATTTACAAAGTTAGTTGGTGTAATATTCATGTAGTTTCTGTTAAAGTCTTGGGAAAAAGTCCCAACAAGATGCAATATTTGGAGACAAATTGATGCATTAAGTCATTTTTTAATATTCATGGTGGGGACCAAATTTCAAAGGATTTTGTCTCCTTCCAAAAAAGTCAGTTTTTGAAAGACTAATATATATTTCCTTGCAGGAGTGTCATCTTGATCCACACTTACATATATATAAACAAAATCCACATTCCTTCTTGCAATAACATAGTTAGAGTCAATCTTTATTAGAAAATATCAAAATCTATGTACTTCACTGCCATTGATGCATGGTCTTTGCAATTTATGGCTATTTTTCCTTCTCAGAAAAAATCGTTTCTCTAGGTTAAAAAAAATAGTAATTGAATATTTGCATATCTCCAAGGAGCCATGCAGGTTATACTCTACATTCATCTTCTGCAGTTCTTAGGCCACTTTTAGTTTAAGAACTATTGCCTTTATGAAGTGCCTTTCTCTATAAAGTCAAAACCTCACAGCAGTGCACAGAAAGCTAATGCTTTAAAGGAGCTAAGTAGAGTCTTTAATAGAGTAAGCTATGTTGTAAGTGTTTTTGTTCCTATGAAGTAGATAGTTTTGGTTCCATCTGTTCCATATTCATTACAAAGGAGCTCACTTGCAGGAGGACTGACTTCTCAGGAGTAGCATCCTAATGATCTTTTCATCACAGATTGAAAGGATCTGAAAATGGTCACTTCAGCTCAGCAGAAAGCAGCTAGCACTGACAGCACTTTCTACCTCATCTTTCCTGCAGCTGTGTTAAGGTGTGTGTTTTTTTCTGAATAAAGGAAAACAAAACCATAAACCTTGATCTACTCTCTCCCTCCTGCTCTGCCCCTCCCCTCTTTCTCCCCATGTCAGTCCTCTTTCTGAGGAGTTCAGGACATTTTCTCAAGCAAGAATGGAATGACATGTTACAAATAGAAGGTCAGGTTTTCTTCATTTGCTCTTGGTATTAAAGGCATGAGTGGAAAATGATTTACTGCCAGTCTGGGATCTGTCTCCTGAACTTTTCTCATCATCTCTACTTTCTCAGCAAGGAGATTCTGTGAATGTGAAATCCAAAGTCCACAAAATGTGTGTGAAAGTTCCTTGCTGGGTTTTGTAATTAGGATGCTTCAGTGCCACCTTTGATTACACACCTTGTGGGCTTTCAGAAGAAAACAAAAAAAAAAAAATTATTCAGCTTGATCCAAGAAAAAAATATTCCTGTCTCTGCAGGATATTTCACAAGGGGAGAACAGAAAAATGCATGAGTGTAGCACAAGCACTCTTACTTGGCTAAAGAACAAATTACTTAATGACCCTTGAAAGGTAAACTGGAAGTTTGCAGAGATATTAAAAATTACTTAGGAACACAAAAGAAGAAGAATCCTTCTGTGTCATTGGTTCTGGCTATGCAGAGCTGTTGTGTCTGGAATTCCTGCTGTGGCATGCTGGACCCCCTGTGTCTCCATGCTCCAGGATAGGTTGGTGCCTGAGGCAGCTGTGAGAGTGGGATGTGCAAACAGCAGGCATACCGCTAAGGAGGCATACAGTCAGCATAGCCGTACCAGCTAAGGCTTAGCCTGCTTTAGCTGGTACTGCAGCACCCATGTAAATGCTGCATACCCGAGGGTTTTCTGGCTAACACCACCATATCGTGTAATTCATTGATGTGTATGAAAGCATTCACTCTCCTTGTTGTTTAAGTCTGCAAATCAAACAGGACACACACATTTGCAGATCTGGAGTTCACCTGATAAAGACACACTATTACTAGTACAGTGCTGGCATCTGTTATTATATTTGTACTCGTTCATGACCTGGGACCTCACCACAGTAGGTGTAATGAAGCAGATCTCTGCCTTTGGAATCTTTACTTGTCAGAATTAGACCTTGACTTAACACTGCACTAACATGAGTTTTGCCAACTTTACTTTTTCTATTTTGTATCTGGTTTCCATCCTGCACAAATTTGGATGTATCTGTGTAAGGGCTGACTGTGCATAGAGGCTTTTTTGTAAAGGCTGTGCCAAGGTGCTATTAGAATTTTGGCAAGAGAAAAAGCTCTTCAGAAATCTTTCGAGCAGTTGTATTCTCTTTAAGCAGTTTATTTGCAAACTTCTGGGCATGCATATGCACTCATACACATTCAAACTTGCATTATTCTCACTGCTTGCCTTCTTATTAATTAACAACAAAATACAGTCCTTACTCTGTGCTTTTTTTCTAAATTTTCCCCTATCTTAAGGGAGCTTGTTGAAGATCTCTTCCTATCTTTGCATCTTCTTCCTCCTCCATGAGACATAAAATATTTTCTTGCTTTGCTTAGGTGAGTCATCGAAAGTAACTTTTTATGTCTTTGTTGACATGGTTGGCTGGAGCTTTGAGCAGCTTGTTATACTGGAAGGTGTCTTTATCCAGGACATAAGGGTTTGAACTAGATGGTCCCTTCCAACCCAAACCATTCTATGATTCTGTGTATGTGTCACACTCCTAATAGGATACAACATTTATAGTTGTTTTTGTATTTTTATAGGCTACCAGTATTTACAAGCACAGCATAGAATTTTAAAGGTAATGGCAAGCCCCTGAAAATGGAGTTGAATGGAATACATCTCTCTACATCAATTATAGTTTCAGAAGTGGTAAAACTAGACATGATAATATGAAGTTCATTACAGCATATGAGGTTTAGTAACATGATACAATACCCACAAATTCCACGTGGGTGAAGGTCATTACTAACAAAACCATAATGTCTCTGCAAAGAATTTACTTATGTGTAGCTCTTAGAGATGGAAATTAGCAAAATGGATAGCCTGCTTGAAGAAAAACATTCTATTTCTGGTGGTACCAAGGGAAAATCAAAGTACAGAAGTGCTTATGAAAAGTATGAGGAGGATATATTTTGCTCTAAGTGCTCTATTTGATAGTATTAACTTGTTTTATTAGCAATTTACTCTAATACAGTCCTAATGTTGTACAATAACTGTATTTGGTTTTGTTAATGCCACTGAAAACACTAATGAGATCTGAGGTTTTTATTTCGTTCAGTTAATAAGTGTTGGTTTGTTGCAATAGAGTAGTGTGACATCAGTCATTTATATTGTACTAGTGCAGAAATATTAGCCCTTATTTTATGGTATGTAATACAGTTTGCCTTTATGAAAGAGAAACCTTCTTCTATTAGAGAAAGACCTGTAAATATTTCATGTATGAACAACTATGTGATCTATTCTTCACATATACCTCCTTATTTCACAGGAGCTTACGAGCAACTAAAAGTCCATTCACAGTAGGATATGCCTTTCATTTATTTCCAGCTGAGCTTTGTTTGGTTTTAATGAGAAGAAACACCAGAGAGGCAAGGCTGCTTCTCCAGGAAGCTCAGATTGCAGCTGGATGATAGGTTTGTCCTGGTACATAAAAAACCATAACTGTTCTTGTTTTTATTAAAAAAAAAAAAAAAAAAAAAAGTCATCGGAAAGAACAGCCAGGTTTGGTTCTTGCTTCTCACTTTGGGTCAAGGCTTGGTTCAGGGCAGCAGCTAAGCCAGGGCTGGGTTTTTCTGGACATAAAATGCCTGATTTGCTGTCCTCCTGAAGGTGTGAAGAGTACAGGCTGCCATGCATTAAGGTGATTTTTTCTTTCCTGAACTCAACCAGACTCAGTGACTTGGGAGAACAGATCATAACAGTATGAGTATATCAAACCTTTGGACTGAGCCCAAAGTGCTTCTGTTTGCCTCATATGAGCCCTCAGCTGCTACTCATGTCTGGAGATACCGAGTGCTGTGAAGGGCTGGGCTTTGGGATGCTTTGATGTTCTGCAATGGATTAGAAACTGCAATAAAAATTATAGTCTTCCTAGCCAAGCAGTTGCAATGCGACAGTTAATTCAGCATTAGATGCTAATGCAGAAACAGGGTCTATGTATTACTTTCTTCCGAGAACTCTCACTAAAATAACATTTGTCTGACAAGTTATTTCTTTTTTTCTAGGCTCTTTTTAGGGGGTCTGAGAAATATAGTCACCTGTGAGATAAGCCATAATTCAGTGTTTTTACAATGCAAAGCTGGTGAGGATTAAGCATTAGAGGCTGGTGAGGTATAAAACTTTAGAAAATAAAAGTAGTATTTTACAATTTATTTGTTGTTGTGCACACATCTTTTATCAAGTCTTTTTCTCCATTACTGTGCGCTTTGTGATTTATATTTTACATGAAGTGTACAATGTAAGTTTGTGTATTTGTCTAGGCATGTATATACCTACATACAGAGATGAGTACAGAAATACTATGTGTTTTTACATACACTTCATAAAGACATAGCTGAGCATGCAGGAGTAAAGCAAAATACGCATTTGTGTTAGGTGCCCTTTTAATACCATGGATTTTAAAACTTCATTTGGAAATACTAGTATCCATAGTAATTTGGCCTCTATTAAGCCATATGCATATGTATGATTGTTTATTTCTTTTCCTTGATACATAATAATTTTTGTAGTTTTCAATTATTCTTGGCATTCCTAGATCAGGTGGTTTTCTAGACGAGATTCTTGGTCTGTTGGCTTGAGATTTCTGAGTCTTTAATCTGCACAGTAATTTTTTTTCATGAAATCTCATCTTCATGATGTCTAAACACAGAAACTTTGAAATAGCAAGGGTACAAATAAGTTTAGTCACAATTTACTAAGGAAATGTGCTTACTTTTTAGGCCTGAAGAATGAGGAAGTCATTCACTATTTAAATTTTCTCAGAATGGAGTTGTGTTTTTGCTACCAGAACAAAACTTTTGCTGGTATGTTGGAATGAAAAGGCAGACACACAAAAACCTCTTTTTTTAAGTTAAACTCATGAATTAGTGAAAGTAGGATTTCCATGAGACCAGTATTTATCTGTTTTTAATTCTTGATTTTAGCACTTACAAGGAAAAAATGATCAGCAAATCCTTTCAGGTAGCTTCTTTTTGATTAATAATTTTGAAGACTGCTGTCCTGATATGTGGGTCTTACTTCACGTATGCAGACAAAGGAATGCTTTGTTGATTCATTAAATTCTAGCTGACTTTTTCAGTAGTACCATTTATGTAAATTTGTAACTTTTTTCAATGTAAAGTGTGATAAGAATGTTAATAACTAATTCTGCATTTACCTGCCTAATTTGCATACATTTGTGTTGTATGGTAAATCACATGGAAACCTACAGGGGAAAGGCTCAGCTCTTCTAACAACTAATAGGCTATTTTTTCTTTTGACTTGCACAAATTGAGAAATATTGCCTGTGGCGAACATAATGGAAAACTGCATTTTTAATGCTCCTGCACATACTCATTTCTTTACAAAGAAAGAAGCAGATGATCTTAAAAAAAAAACTTTCTAAAGGTCCATAGCTGACACAGAACATTGGATGCTAAAACACTTCAGGTTGGTGGAATTATGATTTGCAGGTTGTGTAAGGTTACCTGGATGTTGGATTTGACGAATGGGAGTGGTATTGTGCCTGGAAGGAATAGAAGCAAATCTCTTCAGAAGAGATTATCTGTAACTTACAGGACTAAGAGACTGGAAAGACTGCATAAACATGAGTTTCTGATTTACAACGTGCAGCATCCTGTGTATGGGCTTGCTGCAAGTTCTCCATTTGTGGTGTTTTGCCAGGTGATTACCAAAGTTATATGTGCAACCCTTTTGACTGGCCAGTATTAGCTATATACTCTGGCTGGATGCATGTGGCAGCTCAATTTAGTGTGCTGGAGAAAATTTAAAAATTTGTTCCCTATTCACTTCTCAGTCTGAATCAATATTTATGGTCAGTGCTTGTGGTTGGGAAGTATGTATCAGTGCCAGAATTCGTGTAACACACACAAATGTTAGTGTTAGGTGTTAGTAGTAGTATATCTGCAGTGAACTGAGGTGAGATCTTGGTGTGATATCTCAGATCTTCTCCACAAGGAGACCCTGTTTCTGGACATCCTAGGCCAGAAAAAAACATTCATCGCAGTTTCTTGAAACAGTGAAAACAGTCTTGTCTCCACAGTATTTAATGAACACTGCTTTATAATTCTTCTGAGAATACTCCAGATGAACTGGTAATAGAAACTTGAAATATAAAATAGCAAGAGTTGTCATCTGCACAATAGCTGCATCATGCTATCTCAGGACTTGGGGGTGTTGCAGTTCTGCATAAGGAAGAAGTTTCTGCTCTTTTACCAGTGTCTGCCATTTCTAAACCAGTTGTGCTATCTGAGTGACTTAGGTAAATAGAAAGCTATTTGTACACTGAATGGTTCCAGTTTTGCTCTCTAATAGGGTCTATAGTGGATTGTGCCTGGGATATTAAATATGTTTGTAGTGCTAAATGAGGACTTGAGTTGCATTTAATGATTCCTTTTTTTTTTTTTTTCTGTATCAGAACTTGTGTTTTAAGAAAAGGTGCAGCTCTGTAATTAGAAAGCTAAGAATGAGCAATGAGGCAAACAGAGAAATCCACTGATTACATGTGAATATCAATAAATGGAATGGTGGAGACACTTTCCATATGTGGCATCTTAATAAATTGTTCTTAGGTTAGAAACAGAGCCTCAGATAGTTTCCAGCCAAACTGATGCCTGTCTTAGGAAAGGAAATACTTAATTACTGCTTTGTTCACATGACTAACAAGTCCTAATAACCAAGTTATTTTTTGGCTTTTAATAGTTTTTCTTTTTCGTATATTTACTTTTTAATTACCCAACTTATTAGGCTATTGGGTCATATCTTAATGACATTTTTAGGAGTTTGGGGGGTTTAACATAATAAATTCTACTCCAGTATTTTTGGGGAAAAAAAAAAAACCTGCTGTTTTCTGTGTGTGTCACTTCTTCTTCTCTGTCTGTGGCTTCCTGCAGTCATTGAATAGCCCTGCTAAACATTATCAGTCTGAGGAAGGACCTAACCTGTTATTTATGATATATTAATACTGTACCGTGTATTTTCTAGCAGAGAACTGCTTAGGAGTGGGATGAAAGGAGCTGGATTTTTTCCCTTTCTTAATGGGCCATTTTTGGATCCAGCTTAGATGTAGTCCTATGTGCAGTAGTTCATTGCAAGGGTTTTATTTGTAGTTCAACTAATGGAGGCAGAATATTCATCTCACAAGTACAGACATCATTATTTGAATTTCTTCTAAATCATGTAATTTTCCTATTTAAAAAAAAAAAAGACACCAAACCAGTTATGTTTATAATCACTGAGTTATTTTCACGTGTTTTGTAATTTTAGAGGTGTTTTGATGCGCACTGCCCTCTAACCCCAAGTCTTTGTGTAACTGTAAAGTCTGAAACATATTCTTTAAAAGAGAGAGACAGGAAATTTTCATGAAGTTGATGGTAAAGTTGAGGTAGAGCCAGGGAAGAGTGAAGTATCATAGGAATTGTGATGACATATAAGAACTAGTAACATGGAAGAGTTCCTTTTCTGTTTTTCATTGTGATTCTTCGTGACACAGACTAAACAGTCAGATCTTTTGTATTCTAATATCATTCATAGAAAAAAAAGAGGATACAACCTGTTTTGCGCTTTATAAGAGATCTTTTTTTCAAAAATGAGTTTTGTTTTTTTTGGTTTGTTTTGTGTTTTTTTTTTTTTTGTTTGTTTGTTTGTTGTTGTACAGCAGGGTTTCAACTACCTTTTTTTCCCTTGGGAATTTTGGCTTTTGAAATGGAAAATGTTTCTTGGGATGGTTTCTGTTAACATCAGAGGCTTCCTGCTCCCAGAACTAACCTCTATTTTACTGCTAATATCACCTTTAAAATGGGTAAATGGAAAAGTCTTATACCAAAGCCTTAGGGGCTTGCCTGGTTTTATGCAGAAAGGAGAATGAAGTTTCTGTTCATATATCCTAGAAAGGTCATCTTTTCTTATACTATGGCTCATTTCAGTGGAGTGTAACAACAGCAATGCTTAACCTGGGAAGCAACTTTTAACAGATCGCAGCTAACAAAAAGAAGCAATCTTTTGCCTTTCCTGACTTTTCTCTGTGGGTAATATATCTAATCTTAAGGGGAAAACTACAATTGGTCTTTGCTTTTTCTTTTAAGATGAAAAGAAGAAAGAGAAGGAGGGAGAAGGAGAAAGGAAGAAAAAAGCAATCGATTGCAGTCATGCATCTTAGCAAATAGTTAACTTCTCAGGAAGGTGGAAGAGATTACAATGGATTCCTACACCAGCCTCAGTCTTGGTTGTGGAGATGGAGAGAGCAGAACAATATAATGTCACTTTTTTTTTTGGGGGGGGGAGGGTTGGGTTTTTTTTGATTCATTATTATTACCACTTAAG
>JAOEHY010036066.1:12657-27908 GCA_025447955.1 Psilopsiagon aurifrons
ACACCCCCAAGTCCTTCTGCGCAGGGCTGCTCTGAATCTCTTTTCTGCCCAACCTGTAGCTGTGCCTGGGATTGCTCTGACTTTCATAAAGTAAGTTTTGTGAATGTTAATTCTCTGCCTCTGGCAGCAGTGCAAGAGGAAGCACACTTTTTGGGGTATTTTTTTTGGAGTTTATCACTCAATAGTGACTGTTTTTCTGTAGAGCCAAAAAAAAAATCAATCGCTGCTCAAAATGCCCATGCAGACAGAAGAATGCATTGTGACTTGCTAGTTAATATGTCTATCTGATGAAAAAGAGAAAAATCAATATATTTTTCTTTAAAAGGGCTACTGCAAGAGGAGAAAGCATTTTATCTCTGTCTGATTGATGAAACTGCGTCAAAGTCAGTTATCCACCATTAATTTCCATATTTATCCTAGTCACCCTTCAGACTGCTAGAGTTCAGGCAGTACTTCCATTATACTATAAGCTAAAGTTGAGAGCACTTGGAAAACTGCAAGGATTGGGAATTTTTATTGAAATAAATGTTTGAAAGGGAAGCATGGGAGATTTAAATAGCTATCAAACTAAAAAAATCAAAGGGCTCTAAGGGCCAGAAAAGAAGCCAGAAACTTGGAAGGCTGGTGTTGCTGTATTTCTCAGGAGATGATACATTCATGCTTTTGCTGACAGCCTGCAGTCCTGGGGATGTTATTCCTTTGAATCTCAAACTCACATTGCTTTGGAGAGACTTGGTGTCCTCAATTCATTTTTTACTGTAGAAAACTCTCTATGAAGCAAAAAAGGATGATTAAAAGTTACTGATACCACTAGAGTGCCACTGCCTTAGCTTTAAGCTTCCTGCACAAATATACTTTAAAATTTGGTATATCATTTTTATTGTGGAAAATATAAATGTAGAAGTGTTGACAAAGATTGTGGGTCTTTTTCTGAAGGGAAAGTAACATTCGTTTGTTGATTTTGTCACAGGATATCTTCCAACTGAAAGAAACCATCCATTGTGAAACAACATTCTGTAACAGTGGTATTCCATCTTTGGGAAAACAGAGGTAGTTATTTCCTCCAGGTTAACATGCATTCCAAGGAAGATAAGGGAGTTACTACCCATCCTTATTGATCACTAGCAAAAAAGCATCATTAGCAGGCTTATCAGGCCTATTATCTCTAAAGATTACTTTTTCAGTGTTTCCTTTCTTTCTGCCCTCCTCTGACTCTGCTTTTAGCCAAATGTTCACTGTTATTTCACCTAGTCCAGCCCCATCTCTTGAAAATATGTAAAAGTAGGAACAGGTTGAACAAGGTCTGGATTAATCTTGTAAGTGCTAGTATTATCTGTAACTAGCCAATTTGCCAAGTAAAAATGAGGACTAAACAACATCTGTGAGAATTGTTTTTATACAATTTCAGACAACATTACAATATTCCCTTTACAGATTTACACAGTGACATTTCTACCCAACAAGGATGTTAGCAATGCTGTTACATGTGTCACTAAAGAGATTGAATAGTAGAGCTGTGTAGAGGAGTTTCCTCTCTCCCAGCTCTCTGGTGTAAGAAGAGTTTTGTGATCTGACTGTCAACAGGAAATATCTTTTATTGCAAAATAAAAAGAGAAGTTTAAATAGGAAGATAGACTGTAGTTGGGGAAGGCTAATAAACTATTTGCTTGTCTCTGTGAAGTAACTGAGCTTTTAAAAGTGATCCAAACCAATTAAAATCAACATAAATACCCCCAGTAATTTTCACAAGCTTTGCATCACTATCTAAGGGTTATACTTCATTCCACAGCCTAAACTGATATACACCCAGAGCTAGACAAAATCCATTTGACTTCAACTTTATCTGAAAGCATCTGTGTTTGGAAATTTCCTGAAACTGTCAGCTCTCTTCCCTCCTTTGTATTTCTTGGAGAGTTCAACAGCATTCCCCTTTGCCCAGAAGATTTTGCCTTAATCCTTTTCTTGCTTTTATGCTCCTGACATTGTCTCCCAAGAAAACATGGAGTCTAAATAGGACTAATATTATTTAACAAACCACTCCATATTCATTAGGACTTCAAATCTCCAGTTCAGTGTCTCTTGATACTGCAGACCTTCAGATCAAGCTTTGAATAAGCAAAACTGAAGGGTTTTGGTACAGGAAGTAGTGTAAATTTAGGGGGAACAAATTGTCAGCTCATGTAATTTGTCATAATTTGTCTGATGTCAATTAGAGATTGTGCTTGTTAAAGACCTACTCCCACATTTGCTGTTTATTTTTTTGTGATTTGTGATACATCAATGCATCTGAAAGTCTCTTTTCTCACTAACCTGTGTCTGACGCTTTTTCTTTCCCCTGACTCCATCCTAACACTTCTACTTCTTCAGTCAGAAACAGAAAATGCCTTAATGCACTGTTTTTCTTCCTTCACGCTGTGTAGCTTTTGGTATTGTTGAGCAAAATTGCAATGTAGAGTAACGTGGGATAGAGTATTATATAAGAATACTTTTTAAAAAATCAGTCCTTGTACTGTACATGGGGAACAGCTAATGGTAATGATGATGATAGGAATCGTAAACATAAAGGAGGAGGAGAAAAAAGCAAGGAAAGCAAAAAATTAGCCTGCAGATTCCAAAGCCTCCCTAGTCTGGTATGAGCCACCCAGATGTAAAATTACATCAGAAATAATCATTGCAAACATTGTTTTAATTAGTAACAGACACATTATTTGTGATGATGTATCTGTTTATCCCTCTACAGAATAGGTAAATCATAAATTCTATTCGTCTTTCTCATCTTGACTGTTCTTTTTGGCTGGGTGGATAAGCCTCTTCATAATTTATTTTAGTTATGCTAATAAATAGCTATCAGACTACAGTGAAGCTATTTGTTAGCCAGAGCTGATATGTCATTTAGGCATTGTAATAACCCTAAGCATTCTCATTATTATCAATCTGAATAGACACAGATCTACCAAGAGACAAATGCAGTTTTTACAGACTTTAAAGCCCATAAATATTAGAGCTACCAGCTTCAGCCTGAGCTGCTGTAGATCCACAGTTGTCCAGTGAGACCAGCTTCTTGACCCAGTCAACTGAAAGCTAAGGCCTACATTTGTGATTAAAGAAAGGATAACTCACTGCACTTCAGTTAAACTGTCCAACCTTCCAATGAGGGTGAAAGTATTAGAAAACTGTTTCTAGAGTGACTGAAACTCTTCCAGCAAGGCCTAGGCTCTTAAAGGATGTGGTTCCACAAATGGACATTGTTCTCTTCTGCTGTGTAACTTGATTGAACTAAAATTTGGAATCTGAAGCAGCTCAGCTGCTATCAGAGATTTCTAAGTCACACCAGCACTGCACAGTGAGCTCTGCTTCAGAGAGCAGCCAGCCATCTGGCACTTTCTCTGAGTAGAACAGGGTGTCCTTACTGCCCACCAAAAGTCTGGCAACCTATATATTATGAAGCATGTGCTGTCACTCCTATTAGGCTGACAGATCAGAGCACCCATGTCATGTAGGCACAGCCATGCTCTTGATATCCAGCCATGCATGCTTGGTCTAAAGCTAAAAGACAATTATGATGATCTCTGTCATGAGAATGGCTAAAGGCTGTGTCCATTCCTCTTTAGGTAGTAAGTAGCTTTGGTCTTTAGCAGTGGTCAGGTTCAGGTCATAGATAATACTGAATACTGGAGGTATGTGACTGTACTGAGTAGTTGATTTTTACCAAAATACCATGCTTCCCAACATGCTGCTCTCCCACCCCCTAGTTCAAAATCTCTGTTCAAAGGGGTAACAGTCTAAGATGGACATCATCTTCTCCTGAAGTTCTGTTATGAAATGATTAATGAGAGAAGCAGACCAACAGAGCAGATTCTTTTTATCAAATGGTCACAGAACATGTAAGGCAGTGGTTTTCAGTCCTTGCTCCAGTTTACTTTATCTAAGTATAAAGCAGCTTTTCCCGAATTCAGGTTATTTCCCCTTTTCTTTCCCCATATAT
The DNA here is from genome assembly GCA_025447955.1 of Psilopsiagon aurifrons. Classification (NCBI taxonomy): domain Eukaryota; kingdom Metazoa; phylum Chordata; class Aves; order Psittaciformes; family Psittacidae; genus Psilopsiagon; species Psilopsiagon aurifrons. The sequence continues at coordinate 16,643 of JAOEHY010036066.1, forward strand.
TTTAAACATGGTTAAAAAAATCACACTTTGCTCAAAGTCAACAAAAGACAATTTGGAAGACAATAATTCGTGCTTGGGAAAGCTAGGGGACAAGGCTTTTGCCAGTGATGGGCAATGATTCCAGCACCTCCTCCGTAGCACATTCAGAAAATTAGCAGGAGTAGGGGTGCTAACATTTTACAGTTTAAGACATAGGATAGGTATGAGACAAGAATACATTTTAGCTGGAAGTGGAATGCATGGAGAAGAGCAATAGAAGGAAAGGTCAAAAAATGTGAGATGGAAAATTTGATTGAAGGATGCAATGTGTAGGGGTTAGATGAGTGAGGATTGGAGTGGGGGGTGGGAGGAGGAGGTAAGAAGTAATCTTCACGCACTAAAATACATGGAACAAAAATCAGAGGTTATCTTATATTCAGGGTCATTCTATTTTTAGAGGATTCAGTATTTAATAGAAAATGCAATTTCTGGTACAAATTCTCATTCATCCTTTTGAAATCTTCATTCTCTGTCGATATTGAATTCCTCTCACAATAACTGCCAGGCTTCTTTTCCTGCACAGGGAATGTGTATGAGGGTGTCATCTGTCAGCCGATATATCTGGGGATAGTATAAGTTCAGAGTAGGAAGGAAACAAGTGGATTTCATATACTGAATATGAAATGCAAATAAAGATTTAGAAACACCAAATAACTTCAGAAATTATAGCAGGCACATTTGGTAATAAGTATAGACAAGACTAAATATTCATTATATTAGAGCAAGAAAATTCAGTGTGACTCTTGCAATAGAAGTATTTCCAGGGATGATAAAGAAATAAAAAAATTAACACCAATTCTTAAAGATCTGTTGAATTCCTCAGAGCTGTAGTCTCACTGGTGGATTTCTTTTAATCTAAAAATTAACGCCTTAGAGTAGGAAATTGCATTTCCTGCACAACTATTGCATTGCTGTGATTCTTGTTTGTTCCTTTCACAGCTTTCTCTGCTTCCCTTCCTCCCTGGGATTAGGTTATGAGTTTAACATCATACATTCTTAAATAATCTCCAGCATATTATTGCATTTCCTGCACAACTATTGCATTGCTGTGATTCTTGTTTGTTCCTTTCACAGCTTTCTCTGCTTCCCTTCCTCCCTGGGATTAGGTTATGAGTTTAACATCATACATTCTTAAATAATCTCCAGCATATTAAGATGTCTAAATGAGGCCTGTAATATTCATTGTTAATAATTCCTTGTAATAAAGAAAAAACAAAACAGATGTTAAGCTGTGAAGGTTGGAACGGGAGGGGGGCTGAAGTCCCAGGTCAGGGAACAGCATCTCTTTGCTAAAAAGGCTTCTGTAACAAGACCAATTATTTATCTGTGTAGCTGGATGTGGCTATTAAATAACTGTTGAATGTACACTAGGTCTCCTCCAAAATACATTAATATTGATCTGGAGCAAATGTGCAAAAATATATCCTGCCATTTAACAAACTGAAGCCATGCTGGTTAGTACAAGTATCACTATGCTAACCTTCTTTCTTGGCTGATTTTAATCTTCTGGCTTCATCACGCAGCTAATTGTTTCTTATTTATCCATATTAGTGTAAGATCATATGAAATCCATGTAAATTAGGCTGTGAGAGCCCAATTTAGTGCATTTGCTGCCAACTGGTGGACAGAATTTTTTCAATAGGGGAAAGAGGTGCTGCAGGCACTGGAGCAGAGATTCCCCTGCATCCGTTTGAGAAGACCACAGTGGAGCTGCTGTCCACACTGCAGCCCGTGGAGGACCCCACACTGGTGAACATGCACTGAAGGAAGCTGCAGCCTGTGGAGGGTCCACACAGGAGCAGGTTTATCCTGAAGGACTACAGCACATGGAAAGGACTCATGCTGGAGCAAGGGGAAGCGTGAGGAGGAAGGGGCAGCAGAGAGAAGCTGTTCTGGGCTTGGGACCACAAACCCCAAGCTGAGTCTATCTTTATCCACAGGGTTTTCAATCTTATTTTTATCTCAATATCCTCTTGAGGAGGAGAAGTGAGAGAACAGCTGCATGGACATTTGGCAGCCAGATAAGGTGAATTCTCCACAAGAGAGGTATCTTGGTAGCATCTTTGCATCGTAGTTGCACATAATACAACTCTATTTCTCTCTCCTCTTTATTACTGTGCTTAAATGGAATTAATGCTATCAAATTGGCCAAATTACAGGAAAATTATTTGCATATAGAGAATTGATTGTTTGGGGGAACTGATTTCAGTTCAGTCTCAAACATAGATAATTTACTACATACATGAAAATGTTAATATGTAAGTTCTTTCAGAGGCAATGAGTCATTGTGTAAGCTGTTCCTTTTCAGGCTGTTTTTGCCTGTCTATAGCTTATCTCTCTCTGCTCCTCTTTCAGTCAATATACGCTTTCTACTGATGCTGAAAATCAGGACATAACGTACCTAACAAGATAGGAAAATTACACAGTTGACATTGTATAAATTCATGGTATAGGACAAAGATGCTCTAATTATAGTAGGAAAACTCTGAAAAGTTATCGCCAAAGAGAACCTACCAGCCCCCCTCAAAAAACCCTAGTGATTTCCAATTTCGCAATATAAAGTTTATGAGAACATTCAGTGATATGTATTTGCCTACATCTGTACTGACACATTATTATACTTAAAAGCATGTATGCTAATGAATATAGCAAAAGAGACTGATCTTCTATGATTTTGTATCAATAGGAGACTGATTTTTTACTGTAGACTGTTTTATCAAATTCTATGATTTAATGGTGGGGAACAGTACAAAGAAATGAAGTTGATCAAGCAAAATAATGATCTCTTCCATGTCCAAAACCCATTAATGGAACACTACCAGAGACTGAGCAAGTAGCAGGGAAGTGACTTAGGTATCAGACCGACGTCTTATGGTTTGGTGGTAGGTTTCTTCTTTTCCTTCTTTTTTCCTTTGTGACTACACTTGTATAGCTAGCAGGACTTAAAGCAAAGGGGAAGCTACAATGTGAGGAGAACACAGTAAAAAATCAAGACATACCAAAAATAAAGTGCTCAATTATTTTCTGAAAAACACATGGCTAACTGCATATAGTCAGTATAGTTGCAATTGTTACACCAAATCTATGCATAATTCTATTAGCTTCAGTTTAGTTAGGAGTCTGAATTGACATATATAGTGCAGATGATTACTGTAAAGTGATGCACATGGGGAAAGATGATCCTAGCTTCGCTTATAAAATGAGCTGACTGCTCCTGTCAAGAGCAAGAGTTCGGGGCTATAATAGAAAATTACACAAAAATCAGATCTTGCAGTCCAAACCCACAAATCTCATGAAAGAAATTATTAGAAAGAACTAGAGGCAAGGCAGAAAATACAATCATCTTTCTGTATGAGTTAATGGTTTGCTCCCATACTGAATACTGGGAGGGGTGGTGGTGGTGGCTGGTGTCACCATCTCAAAACAGATATAGAAGAATCATACAGTAATTTGGGTCAGAAAGAACTTTCAGTGGTCTCTAGTCCAATCCCCTGATGAAAGCAGGTCTGAGGGACCTGAAAGTGCTCAGGGACTTGCCCAGTCTAGTCCTGGATGGAAACTGAACAGATTTTCTGGGCAACTTGATCTAGTTAGACCTGGTTTGAGCAGGGATTGTTGATTAATTATGCCCCTTTCAACCCAAATTATTCTCTGACTCTAGCAGGCCCAGTGAATGGCAGGAAGGATGAACAATTCCATATGAGAAATATGGATGAGAAATATACTTGGATAGGCTGTAACTCTTCAAAATCATTACTGACATGGAGAAGGTGAATATCAATTGAGGCCCCATTTCTTCCAGTATACCAGTTTCAACAGCAAAGAGGAGATGGTTCTTCATGCAATGAGCAGTGGATTTGTGGATAATTTTGACAAAAGAAACCATTAATTTGTGAGGGTTGAGGGGGAGATTGGACAAATGCCTGCAAGAAAGATGTTTTAGACAAACCACAATAAGCTCAGTGGAAGAACAGATGTGATCAGAAGCTAAGAATGCTGGGAAAGGACCATAATTTATATTTGCCTGTTTCTCTTATTCCATTGATGCCTCATTGTGGCTACTCTGTATTGTTATTATTGGCAGTTTAATAAATATTTTATTAATGAAAATAGTAGAACACTAACCTCTATCTATAGATATGCAGCAAAGAACTTTTGTTGACTTTAATGAAAGCAGAGTCAGACCTTGCATTTGGCAGCAAAAATTCATACTGCAAAACCACAAGTTAGAGATTTTCCTCCTGGATTTTTTTCCTAGCTACGGTTTGTTACAGTTCTTATCCTCTAGTGGTATTCTGCTTGATGCATTAAATCAGCTGTAGGGTTTTAATCTGCATGTCTTCATATAACATGAAATTTCGTAATACAGCATTTAAAGCTCTTGTAGCTTAGGGGTGGTGTATTGATATAAAACATGCCGATTATTAACCCTGAGTGATTTAATATTCACAGGTACTTAAAAGAATACCTTAGCAATCTCAAGAAGAAAAAGGTTTTATGATTTTCCGTAACTCTAATTAACCATACTGGTTTTCATCAGTTTTGAACTCAGAAAAAGTAGTTTTATTGTTACTATTATTAGTAGTATTATTACTAGTATTTTTATTACAATTATTATTTTTAATGCAGCAAAATGTTTTATGAAGTGCAAGCTAAATGAAGGGTTAAAGGCATTCTGCAGAATTCAGACACAGCCACATCTTCCCAGACTAGTCTATTGTGTATATTTTGAGGCATGTTTTAAAGTAGATATCAGGTTTTTGAGAACACACTGATTCTATTGTTCTTATATTAGGCACAAGCTACTTTTTTGTGCTGTGTCTCCCTCCAGAGGCACTTTTATAAGAATGTGTGCCCAATTTTTGATTTTATGAAGCAGAATGAGAACATGGAAATTATGCCTATTTTATAATGTAAGAAGTAATTATTAATCTAGTGCAATACTTTATTAAAATGATGAGGATTTTTTTAAAAATAAGTTAAAAAGATAAATGAATGCAAGGTTGGGAAAGGACAAACTGCAAGTTAGGAGATAGATGAAGCTATTGTTTCTGACAAGAACTGAGTAAAGAAACTGACTTTCTGTTTTCTATGGAGACAGGCATTTATAAGTGAAGCTCTATATAAAAATGTGTCGTGGTTTAAGCTTTAGAGCATAGTACTTTCTATTCACACAGCAATGCCCCTTTTTATTCCTTTCATGTGGCCCCAAACACAATTAAGACAGAAGGGATCCAGTGGTCATGAGTTAGCAACTAGTGAAGGGTGGGCAGCCCAGGATCCACCAGGGAGAACTGGCTTGGGTCCTGGAAAGTGCTGAGTGGCTCACTCTCAGAGTAAGGAGGATGATGCAGTGATTAGTGTCATGTCTCCTTGCTGGGACAGCAGAATTATTCTTGGATGTCAAGAATGTTGCAGAAATTTGCAGGTTGCAAAATTGAAGTTTGGCCATGTATTACGAAAATTTAAGTCACGGGGGGGGATCAAAGGTTGCCCTTTCATGCAAGTCCCTTTCAGTTAAGTATTGCAGTGATTCTTACTCTCGTGTTTTCCAGATATGTATCTCTGAGTGCTGAATACAAACACAGCGTACTGCATTTTTTAAGGTTCTTTATTCTACTGAGGAATGGTAGAAACCCAAGTTTCTCACTAATGTGAAGAAGCAGGAGAAAGAAATGAGGAGAAAAGGAAGATCCCTGATCTCATACTTTGGGATTTTAAAGCACTTGTACAAAATGCTTCCTCTTACTCTCTGAAGCTCATTCTTTACTTTTTACCCTTCTCATTAAATGGCCAAACTGACTACTCCTTCACTTCACAGAGAACCCACTTTGCTCAGGTTGCTTGTTTGCTAGCTAATCAAGCCTCCCACATTTTGAGGAAGATGTTTTCCTCTTGTGTCTTCAATAGCTTATGCTGGTTCTGTTTGTATGGTTTCTTTTGGCTGTGTTTCTGTGATAAAACTAATTTCAAGACTTCATTTATTCCTGGTTGAGGGAGAAAAAAATGAAACAAACAGAAAACAAACAAAAACCCCAAACAAACAAAACCAAAACCAAACCCCTACCACCAAATGTCTGTTTCACCTGGTGTGATCAATTGGCTTCCAAATCCCCTTGAAGGATTGTTTTCCTGTTCTGCATCTAGGGTAGGGCTTAGCCAGAGAAAGATCCTCTAACTTGCTGGTTTAATTTAAAGAAAGCTGAGACTCAGCATGGGATTTGGTTGATTATGGTTTATGTAAGAGCTAGAAGCTGTGTAAAAACATGCACCACTTGAGAGTGAAATGCAAAAGACCTGAGCTCTCTCTGTGGCACAGACTGCCATCTGTCACCTTGCGTAAATTGCATAATCTCTCTGTCTCTTCAGTACTCAATTTTTCAATAGCCACAGCCTGGCAAATCAGTGTCATCCACTAGGTATGAAAGACCTATTTGATCTTTGAAATGGGTGCATAAATGGTTACAGGCTACTTTGAGGAAAGCAAAAGATGGTCTGTTCAATGGAAAGAGTTAAGTGTCCGCCTTCAACACACACCTCTGTTTCCAGAGCAATGGCACCACACAGCAAGAGATATTGCAAAGAAAGGACTAGAACTGGCAATCTTTTTAAATAGTGCACTTTTGCAGATAAATAGCACAGTTTCAAAGAAGAAAGGAAGAAGTCAATGGATATTAGGATGTGCCTAAGTGGCTCAGACATAACTGAACATTAATTTAGGTGTGAATATGTTGCCGCTTCCAGGGCCCATGATGATTTTTTTCTGCTACTGATAATCCATTCTGCCTAGTACTTCTGTTCATCATATCTAGTGTTATTGTACTTCAATTACATGTCTTAGAAATGCAAGTGAGTATATTGGGTTTATATTTATTTGCATGTTCACTTTCCAAAATATCCACCTCTGATTATGAAAACAGTAGAGATTTTTGAACACATAATGTAGATTCAGTAATTTAGATGCATTTGTTTCCTTTAGCAAATGGTCAAAAAATCATGATTTTTAGCTCAGATTATATGTAACAGCTTAGGGCAACATGCCCCTGTGCATGGCAGGGCAGAGAAGGAATCATCAGTTTAGGCATAGAAGGAATCATCAGTTGCATCACAGGTTTTTGTCGAACATTTGCTGCCACAGTTGGTGTTAATAAATTGAAGTTTAAAAGCAAGTCTTTCTTATTCTAAGTATTCCTTTAGCTCCTGGCTTGGTGACCTTTTTTGTCTTGTTTTCCCTGTTTCTTACTCTCCTCTCTACAGCAATGTATCACTGCAGCAAACAGCTTATCACAGCTGTCACTCTAAGAACTTTTTGGAATTGTGAAGTTTGGATGTCTCAGCAAATCAGACAGTACTTTTAATTTAGTACATGGCAGATTGCTTTTTAAAAGGGCCTGGGCGACTTGGTAATGGAATATGGAGCTTTTCAGCTGCTTAAATCTATTTCAGGTTGATAGTGACAGAAAATTCATTACCAGCTCTGTTGTGAATAAGTGCAGATATTTGGAGAAAAAGAGGTCTCTTTGTTTTTCTTCTCTGCTGTACTCAGAAATTGGAACAGATATCACTAAATTCAGTTTTTTTTACTTTAGCCAGCATTCATCTAATTTTAAAGTATGTTAACTAATGATGATGGTCTTTCCACCCTTTCTGTTCAGGTATGGATTCCTAAATGTCTACGAATTGAGCAATGTCAATTCTGAGCTGGACCTATGAAGCATAGATAAAACTTCCATTCATAACTGAAAGTGATGGAGTCACTTTATAGCTTGAGTTCAGGAAGCAAGTGAAAAACCTGATACTCGTGCTTGTGTTGGTCCTTGCGACCGCCACTGCTCATCGTCACCCTGATCACTCTCAAGGTCATTGCATTAATGCCAAGTCCTCTGTTTCACCCAGTTCCTTGCATGACTATGTAGATGTTTTACTATATTTTTTTTTCCCTGTACATTTCCTTTAGCATATTTCATTCAATTTTGGCACTTTGGTCTTCCACATTTTCATCAAATTGTGAGGAAAACTTTTATCAGCCGTAGTCAAGCACAGAGTTTTTCTTCCTTGGTTTTAACCAAGGAGATTGTGGGTTTGTCTTCTAGATCTGTGTCTCTATTAAGTTTAAAGTGCTCATAGTTTTGAAACTACACAAACTTAGCATGATGGAGAAGTAAAATGGATAATACAAATTAGGCCTGATACAACTTTGTTTCCCAGTAAAGTCTCCCTGAACAAGCTAACATGGTTAACTACTTTTTCCCAACAGTGAATACTCAGGTCTGGAAGACACGAATGGGTCCTGGACTGGGTTAAGCAATTCGTTTTTCAAAAGCACTTTGCTGGTTGTAAGATTGTGTTGAGCCACTTTTCAATCCCAAATGAAGACAATTCTGGAGATTTGTATGAGGCTGATGCCATTTCTGCTTTATGTACTACCTGGTTTGTATTTATTTATGCAAATATAAGAATGAGGAGTGGTATCACAAACTCTGCTATTATTGTTCAAGAACACCTGCTGTTGTTTTGTTGGATCTCCCTTTCTTAAATTTTTGCAAATAGTAATTTTGTTTTGTAATAGGTGTATTTATCTACTTAATAGACCTACACATCTCTGCAGAAGTTATTGGGGTTGCACAAAGTCAAGAATCTGTCTTTATGTACAATGGATCAAGAATGTTTGTCATGCACAATTTAAAAGACTGCATAAAAACATTTGCATAATGCAGTCATAATAGAGCTACTGCACTGAGATCCATCATATCAGCCCTCAAACACCCTCTGCAGGGTTTACTTACTTTTTGCTACAAAAAGAGAAAATTAATTGATTAACCTGATCTTATCTCTCTACGTGGTGCAAACACGTACAATGTTCATCTTTATTTCCAAATCTATGAAATTAAAAGTATCCTTATACTTCTTGAATTCTGTTTTCTTTTTACAAAGTGTTCCATTTGTACATCTCTTCACATCTTAATTTTGGACTTATGGGCTTGGTTGATTTCCCCCATGTTCTCAGGAAAAATGGAAACTCATATACAGACAAATCAATAGATTTCCCCTTTTCCAATAGGAAATTTACTACTAGATGCTACCATTTAAGTCTGGTGTTTTACCTGAACTCTACAAGACGACACCAAGAAATCACTCTGCCTGAAGTCTATATTCTTTTACATATTCTTTTTTAAATCAGAATTTATATTCACTCTTTTTCTTAAATCCAACTGAAATGTGCTTTTATGACTTTAAAAAAAAATCCCTCTATTCTATGTAGAAATGCAGTCTATTGCATTTGCCAAAGGAAATGGTGCCGTAGGTAAACTGACCTGTGCTGCTCATCTCTCTCAGTGATTTCGTCAAACTGTGAGCACCACATCCTTTTTGCTGTTTGTCACAGTGTAAGTTCTTGCCCCATTCCCTGCTTGCCCTTCAGCTCCTCCCTCCCCCCCCATACTAATATGCAGCACTCATTGCACTAGTTGTTGATAATCGGGATCTGCATTATGAATTGCATGCCATTTCAATTTAAACGACATACAATTTCAAGTGTCCATACTTACAGACTCTGGGTGAAGCTTCATAGGCAATTTCACTGCAAAATTAGAAGACAAAAAACTCGAGCATGATTTCTTTCCTGCAACCCCTAGAAAATATGAGACTAATTCTTGTGTCTCTCAGCCTTTGGCTTAAGAATGATAGATATGTCTGTGGCTCTGCTTCAGTCTGAGTAATATAACCCTTTAGCTATTACTGTGCACTTTAAGCAGATGATACACTTTGAAAAGCAGCAGTGAGGAAAACAGTTTAACCCTACCTTATCGCAGATTGAAAAAATATCATCACCTAACTCTCTTGGGAGATTACAGAAATTGCTTATATCCCTTGGAGGAAGAAAGCTTAATGAATGAATCTTTAAATGTGTCTCTAACACTTGCCTTGCAATGTGGAGAGCTGTGGAGTTTGGGCAAAGGACTAGTCAGTATACCAATGATGTCTAGCCCTGAAAGAGCTAAGAAGGGAAAGCTGTTAAACAGTTCTTTCAAAATGGTTTCAATCGGTTACCCCTCATTAGTGCTGTGACAGCCTTCTGCTATAGTACAATTAACATCCAGATTCTGTAGCTTTTGTATGACGGTAATCTATTAATTGATAATTTAACTCATCAGTTTTATAAATGTGTTTTATCCATGAGTGTAATTTAAAAATCTGATGCATTACTTGATTACTTAATATCACTGGCAGTTGCAAGCCTGTCAATCACAAACCTGAAATGCTTAAAATATGTAAAGATGCACTGGACTTTGAGTTTTTTCAGTTACCTTTTATTACAACACCAAAGTTGTAAGTAAGATCTAAGAGAGCTTAAGTGACCTTTCCATCACTTAATCTGACATCATGTACACCATAGCCCCTTAAATTATGCTCATGCAAGCCAAGTGACTCTTTCTGGTTTAATGAATTTCAGCCTTTGAGGCCAAGATGGCACTAGGTGTCACATCTGACAACAGCAAATTGTTATTAGTATGACTGACCCAGCAGTCAGCCTATTCCCCAAGCCTCTGATAACAGAATTAACTTCTTTTTATCCTCTTACTTTCCCTCATTCTATTTCACCTTTCAAATTTGTACCATTACATTGAGTTAAGACTCCTGCTGGGTCCAAATGTTATGATCAATGAAGGCTAAATGCACTGACATGCCATACAGGTATTTCACGTCCAGCTGGCATCCAAAGTCTCTAGTTTTAGTGGCAAGTGTTTTGTTGCGGTTTATTATTTTGGTTGAACTGAGACTGTTTCTGATCAACCACAAGGAAAAGGATATAAAAAAATAAATGAAGATTTGAAAAATGAGATATTAAGCATGATCTTATAGCACAACAAGAAATGCTGTGAAATACTGAATATAATACAAAGAATGTGAGATAAAGTAGACCCAGAGGATTCACAAGTCATAAACATGTCCTTTCAATTTCAGTCTTTATCAAAAACCTTAAGTCTTTTCTTAAAGACACTACCAATCTTGTCCAGTAACACTCCACCCTTGATTTCACCATTCACTACAATGCTGACTTATAGCTAAGCTGTAAATCATTCCTCAGTCTTTCTTTAAACTTGATGAACAGACTGGACTCTGCGGGATTCTTTGCCCTTCCTTCCCTTTCCCTTGTTTCCTTTTTTTCCTCTTTTTTTTTTTTTTTTTTTTTTTTTTTTTTTTTTTTTTTTTTTTTTTTTTTTTT